>PVKA01002011.1:106930-133915 GCA_004027165.1 Ctenomys sociabilis | reverse complement strand
ATATATATATATATATATATATATATATATATATATTAGCATAAATATATAGCTACTTCCTCTTAGTTAAATGAGAAGGCTTTGAGCTAATAGTGTTTAGACAAGATCCCATGCCTGCATCTTGTACTAGGAACAACTACCACAAAGGCAACAATATGCAGTGTATTTATTATTATAACTGTACTACTAACCTGTTTTGAAACTATCTCATTGCTACTTCTTTCTCAATAAAATTATTAAAATATATAAGAAAAAAAAAAAAATCAAAGCAAATCTCCAACACAGTAAAAAGAAAACCTACAAACTCGGAAAAACATTATAGCCAACTGTCCCACAGCAAAGACCTCCTATCTAGAAAATATAAAGAATTAAAAATATCAGGGTCCCCCAACTCAAAGACTTCATTCAGAAATAGGCATCTAAGATAAATATTCACTACTCACAGGAAGAAATGCAAATGACAGGTTGATGTATAAAAAAATGTTCAACATGATTGGTCATTTGGTAAATGCTTATTAAAACAACATTGAGATTCCATTCACCACACAAAGAATGGCTAACATCAAGATGTCAGCCAACAACAAATTCTCTACGGGGTGTGGAGAAGAAGGAACCCTTCTGCACGGTTGTTGGAAGTGCAGACAGGTGCAATTATTAAGGAATCAGTGAGGAGTTTCCTTTAAAACTTTAGAATTGGAGGTCCCATTGAAGCTAGGTCTTCCCCTCATTATTATTTTTCCAGAAGAACTGAAAACCTCATACTACAGCAACATATATGTATGCATGTATATAGCTGCACAGTTTGTCATAGCTAAATTCTGGAAACAACCTATATGCCCATCAAGTGAAGAATGGATAAAAAAGTTGTATTTTTACACAGCAGGTTATTATTCAGCTATTTTGTACTCTCTTTAAAAAATAATAATTAAAATTAAAAATAGAAATGGTTGAGAGTATATTACTTGAAAATTCAAAAACATTATTCTGATTAAAAATGTTTAAAATTCAGTTAGTTCAAAAATTCATAAACTGGAAAGGTAAGGCTGGTATAAAATTTTATTGTGAGATCTGAAATAAACAATCTTGTAGATATTATTTTGGGAAAAGAATATTTAAATTTGAAATAAAACAATTCCACATTTAAACAGGCATACAAATGTGTATTACCATTCATGAACCACAGTGCTCCATCTCATTCAAATAACAGGGATAAAACTTGGGACATCATTTATGAGATTGTTTTTCTATAAAATTCTGAGTACATTTTACATTATAAATATAAGCCAAAGAACTAAGCAATGTAAAATATCTAATGAATGAACTAGTCAAAGCATTAAAAATTAGAAAGAATGACTAACTTGCATTAGAAATATAAAAAATTAGTTTAATATTTCAAAATAAAAATCAATACATATATTGAATGCATGAATTTTTTATCATACAAATACACATGTAAACAATTTGATAGCATTAGTAGTAACTTATAATACTTCATCAATTTATAAAATAAATTGTATATGTGAATAAAATTAATCTATAGCAAAAATTATCTTTAAAATTGAAGTATGGAATTCTTTCTCTGAAATAAATGTCAAGCAAAATATTACTCAATTATGTTTTTTCCAGTTATCCAGGGGAGATCACAGCAAGTCCCATAAGATGAGAAACTCAAATAACCAAAGAGTGTAAGTTAGTAGGTAAGGAGTGTGCCTAGGGCACTGGAATGGAATGTGCAAGTGCTTCCCAACTAATTCTACTGGATGCCTGTGGTGAACAGTCACGACAGTAGAGCCTGGATCCAGTGCACTGAAAGGAAGCAGGAGAAAAATGAGCCTTTCAGCTTCCTGATGCATCACTATCTTGATTCAATTGCAAAGGGTGCTGGGGCTTGGGAAATGGTTCAGTGGAATAAGCACTTCCCTGGTTAAGTGCAAGGGCCTGAGTTCAATCCCAGGTTCCATCAAAAACCAAACAAACAAAAAAGAAAACAAAGGATGCTCCTCTCAACATTCAGATCAGGTTAGGTCTGGTGAAGGACTGAATGAAACAGAATGTACATCTACAGCCTACTTCACGACAGTTTTGGTCCATGAAAATCACAATTTTTAGTAAGTCTTTTTTTTCTGTTTCTTTTTCTTTGATTGTGTGGAAGGAGGCATCAGTCTTCACTAATTCCAGAATTTTGGACAAATGTGAATATCTCATTTAAATCTAAATTTGTGTAAGACTAGTCAGTTAGCATAGAGATATCTCAGTACTTAGTGATCTTATTGAAACATTATGATTGTGTCAATGTTTGCTAAAGGATTTTCTTATATTTAAACTTTTGTTTTATTTTCTCCCTTTCAATGTATTTTTGTATGTTATATCTTCAATTAGATGTGCAGAAACCTGATGTTTAAAAATTAAATATTTTAGTCTGGATGATCACATATTTGCATTAATAACAAGAATTCTCCAAGAAGATGGATATTGAACAGTTAAAAACTACTAAATAAAAGGCTACCTTCACTTTCATTGCTTAAACAATCTAACTGAACTACATGTAAGTTGTATCAAATTTATGTTGAAAATAAACTTATTTCACTTCTATCAGCATGTCAATCTCCAAAAATACATCAGAGCTCAATTGTTATTAGAAAATAAAATATCGCAAGTGATACAGGTACAGTTTCCTAAATTAAGTAACCAGAGAAGATATGTTCAGTATAAATGGATTATTGTGGATTAAAATGATTATATATAAAGATTCAAAAGCCTAATTATGTATAGTTTAATTAGTAGCAGTGCTCAATTTAAAAGACAAGGTAATTAAAATATGAAATATTAGCATCTAGATGTTTTTTGCAAAAAGTTGATTTCTTCTGGTTGTACTAACTCTATTTATTTTAACCTTCCTTGAAATGATTTAAAAAGAGCAGTTATGTTCAAGCTGTTTGATAGTAACAGATGTTTAAGTGTTGAAACCTCCAGGGAAAAATACCAGATGATTAAATGTCATAATAAATTTTTCCAAAATAAGAAAATGTGAAGTGCCATGACTAAAAGTGAAAACAAAATAAAGAACTCAAAGTATATTTAAACTGATTTAAATAATTATCTTTTAGTTTGCATTAGCCAAATAATTTTTAGCAATTTTAAATGTGCACTGCGATGATTTTCTCCTTCCCTCTGAGAGGAAAGAGACCATGTGCGGAAAGAGACCTTTGCACTGTGAGCTCATCTCAGTGAGTACCTGTTACCTTTTGTAAGGAGTGATTGAAGCTGGAAATCAATTGCACATGTGGGGCTAAGACAAAGACAAAGAACGTGGAGAGCTCCTCCAACCATGTCAGCAAGCTGATCCCATTTGCAAACAGGTTGCTAGACAGAGAGGATGAAGTTGCATCAACCTCCTGAGGATCTAAATAAAAGCTCTACAATGTTGGGCAGTTATTTTCCTCCCATCAAGACAGAATGTACCACATGACCTCAGCTTCTGTCTCTTCTCTCTATTTCTTCATCCTCTCAGTATTTTCTTTTTTACTCAGAACATCAAGAGCAGCCCTGATTCATGGCAAATAGTGCTTGGACAGAAACCTGGGTAAGGAAAAACACTGGGTGAGGGGCATTTCCTGTGTGTGCAACAGAGGGAAGAAAGGCTCTGAGAGCATTAATATACACACAGGTGTGCACTGATACTGGCATTTTATCAGCTGCAAAATTTGGGAGACAAGGTTCACCAGGACTTCAAAATAATAAGCTTAGAAAATACCAAAAGGAAAAGGTGTAGGTGTGGCCCAGAAGCTCAAGAACCACTGGTGTACAGAGTTGTATATTGAAATGTTTGTTGTAATCTTGGTTCTGGTATTTACTTTATTTTTTAAGAATACCCGAAAGATATTGAAGCAGACTACCATTTTTTTAACAAAAAATTAACGTATTTAGTACAGGGTCTGTAGGTTCTCATTACACAGATTGGACTTGTGATCCTCCTGTTTTTCAGCCCCCCAAGTGTTGGGATTACAGGCAGGAGCCACCATGTCCAGTCTCAATCACTGTTTCATTGTGCCCTGGTCCACAATGGCAGGTCAGGAGTCAAAGCCCTGGACCCTGCATGTAGAGTACTATTTTAAAATCAAGTTCAAAGTAGGGGAAAAGGAGGGTGAAGCAACAACCCCAGAAATACCTCTTAGCTTTGCTCACTAAAATAAACTATGGGAAACAAAAAAGGAAATTTTTAAAATTTTTCTTGGTTCTCTCAGAGTTCCACAGGGGGAGGAGTACAGGCTGGATGCCCATGCCTCAGTGCCAGGTTTGTGCTGGGATATCCCTGCTGTTCACCTACCTGTGAGCCCTTAAATTCTGCTCAGCCATGGCTGTTGGCCTGGGTGACAAACCACAGGCCTGGGGCCCCTGGGGGCTGGGTAGAAGGGAAATGACTCACATGTGCCCCAGCTCTCCCTATCTCCCCTGTGCACACTTCTTACACCAAAAATTTATACAGCAGTTTCACACCCATGCTGAGAGTCTTGGAAGCAGCAGGGCATTCAGAAACCCGAGTGAGGGTAGCAACCAGCATGCCCAGTACCTGAGGTCTGCCAACAGTGCCGGGGCTGTAGAGGTCACTATCTCTTCCTTTGGGAAGGAGAATGTGAGCAATGGAGCCCATCCCAGACAATGAAGCAGGCAATGAGGCAAATCAGTTGAGTTGCTCCCAGCAGGTGATGGAGCAAAAGCCACAGTCAGAGACAAGAGCTCAAATACAAAATCAGTCAACCAGTCAATCCAAGTTCAAAGTCAAAACTCCATTTATTTATTCATATTTGTACTGGGGATTGAAGTCAAAACCTTGCACTTGCTAGGCAAGAACTTATTCTACTGAGCTCTCTCTCCCCAGTCCCTGACTCCACTTATTTAAAACAATGCTCATCAACCCAAACTCTGGTATCACACAATTGGTTATTCTTCCCTTGGAAAAAATTGGAAAATTCATGATAACTAATAGATTTATTATAAATCTATAAGGAAAGGACATGCAAGTATTTTGATTTCAATGATGAAATTGGTTACTTAAATTGGTTACTTTATAAAGAACTTCTAGACACAAATGTAGGTGGTTTTGGGGGCAGCAGTTAAAGGTCCACAGGGTATAGGTGTTGTTTTTCACTGTAGCTGAATCGCTGATCTAGAGGGATGCGAGATAATTCCAGATATTTCTTACTATATATCCTCTCCCATATACCAATGAATCTATGGGATTGTGACATATTATAACACCTGACAACTTCAATTGAACCAGAGGTGGCAATATCAGCCTTTTTTAGAACTTCATTGAGTCACTGCTTGGAATTTCTGACTCCAAGGAAGTAAAGCCTCCCAGGGATAGAGAGAAAAGAGCTTTGTCTCTATCTTCTCTACCTCTGTTCATTGTTTTCTCTCCATCCATTATAAATGGGACCAATACAAGCCATTATATTTTTCCTTCAAGGTGATTGATTTTAAAGACTGTTTTTAAAGTATCCCTCTCAGGGGCAAGGGAGATGGCTCAGTAGAATAAGTAAGTGCTTCCCTGGCAAGAGTTCAATTCCCAGTTTTGCCAAAACAAACAAACAAACAAAAATCTAGCCCTCTCCATCCTGAAGATTAAAAAAAGCAGCTTGACCTTAGTTTAAAAAAAAAAAAAAACTTATTTCTTGAGATTTATATTAATGAGGGTATTTTGTTTTTTATTTTTAATATTATTATTTATATTTTATGGAAAGGTGCACAGGGTGTTCAAGTTCTTGCTACTAGATCAGATTGGTGGTGATCTACCTGTTTACAGCCTCCCAAGAGCTGGGATTATAGGCTTACAGGGCATGAGCCACCAAGCCCAGTCTCAATTGCCTCAGTGTGCACTGGGGGGCAGGGCTGGCACACAGGCTGGGGCATCAAAACCCGCTTCCTCCACCTGCTGCCTGCAGGTGCTTTAATCAGCTGAACTTTTTGTTGTTGTTTTGTTTTTGTTTTTGCAGAACCAGGGATTGAACTCAGGCCCTTGCACTTGCCGGGGAAGCACTTATTCCACTGAGCCATTTCCCCGGCCCTAAGCTGCGCTATTTGAGCACCTCTAATGAAAGTATTTTAAAAAAGTACTTAAAGAATATTTTCCAATAAATAAACACTTTACCCTTTGTATAAAAAAAAAATGAACATTTCAGTGATAACTGGTGTTTTAGAGTTACAGTAGGGCCAGGGAGATAGCTCAGAAGAATAAGTGCTTGCCTTGAAAGTACAAGGGTCTGAGTTCGATTCCTGGTTCCTCCAAAAAAAAAAGGAAAAAGGAAAAAAAATTACAGTAAAGAATACCTCATTTAAATTATAAAGCTAATAAAAACTAACTTGCTCTAATTACATTTTTTTCTTAATAGTACTTTTCTTAGTAGTATAGGATATATGACTAATTTAAAGTTTTTATATGCCCTTTGTGGTCTCTTGATTCCTATTAACCTTGTTTGCCAGTTTTCCTTTTTCAGTGGTATGGTTTGTGATTGTTTAATCTCGTCTTCAGATTTTCTTTGTGTGTATTTGTTTTTGTTTTTACATTGAGGTGCACATTTCTAAACTTGATTTGATACCAAAAAAAAAAAGGGCTTTTCTATTTTACAACCGGGTGCAAAGGTTTAAAATATGATCTCAGAACATTCAAGTTTAAACAGTCGCTTAATTTTAGTATGCAGTTTAAATAATGGCAGGCGTAAGGGCGGCCTCCGCAACCATGCTATGTCAGCCTTTTGTGCGTTTGGGTCACCTTATCCAACAGAGTTATATTTTACCCCAACCTATTCCGATTCAGGTTTATCATTCTGCAAACTTAACTGATTTTCAGACTTATTTGGTAATAGTGACTGGCTCTGCCCAGCTCTTAAGCTGACTACTCATGGCCTAGGTTCACTCGTTGACATTCTCAAGAGGGACCTGGCCCCCACCTCCCCAGGAGTGATAGGAGATACTGGAACTGCCTCCGATAAAGTTGATCTGGCTCTCTCTAACGCTTAAATTTCAATTACAAAAACAAAAGGAGGAATTAATCTCTTCTACCTCACTTGGGAGTGTATAATATTATAATTGCATTAGGTAAAGCAAAAAAGATAATTTGGAGTAGAGTATACATTTGCACTTTTCGAGAGCATGCTGTCTAGCGATGTAAGGAACTCAGATGTGGAGAAGTTGATTCTACCTTTGAAAAAGCTGATGCACAGTCCTACATCAGGGACACTTTGAAAACTACTTTCCAACTAATAGACAAGAATGAGGCTACAACTTACATGGCACCAACCAAGGCATTAAGCCTAGGTAATAGTAACCAAAATGGGAATCTAATATTTGAGTAGGTGATAGACTGTATAGTGATAACTTTTATCACTATATATATTCTTAAATATAAAAATATACTACAGATAAAATATTTTATTCTTTCTTCTAAGAGATTTATCTTAATTGATGAGCAACAAAATATTACTAGTATATTTATAATATAAATTTCTAAAATTGTAAAAGAAGTACTATAATTCAATTTGTTTAAAATTTTATTTCAGTGCACTCTGATTTTTAAGACCGTTGTTGGTTCACCCTGGTAAGATATATACTTGTTTATTTGTCTGCTTGTCAGTTCTGTGAATAGCTATTCCTTTTTTACTTTAATTTAACTATTTTTTTTATCTTTCCTTTTTTCCTTTGCTTTTTTCAATTATTTGTTTGTAATACAATTTAGATTATAAAGTTAAAAGCATCTATCCACTTGGTTCACCAGCAGATATAAATGATATGGAAATTGGTTTTCTCAAAGGTAATAAAAAATTAAGATAACAAAAATTCCTTAGGATTGGGACCCATTATTGGAAAGGACTACAGTTGGTGCATAGAACAGTGGTCAACATTTTTTCTTTTATAAGGAATCTCTAGTAATTTCCATAGTCTATAGGAAACACCCGCGATAATTTGGTGACGGTCAAAAGTTAAAGTTTTCTAGAAAATATATATAATAAAGTTTTCTCACAGAAGATACTCTTGGTACAAAATTAAATAAAGAAACAAAGTTTTACACATGTATGTAACAATCCATTATTGTTAATCACATGTTGTATTAAATATATTCATGAATCAAGATGTGTAGGTCTTCCAAACTATGATAAGACGTTTTTTCTTGGGCATTTGGTACAGGGATCACTACACAGCTAAACTCTTAGTGATCCTCCTATATTCAGCCTCCCCAGAACTGGGATTACAGGCATGAGCCACCACTCCCGGTCTTAGTGGCTAGATGAGTGTCCCTGAGGAAGAGACCAGGGCATGTGATACAGGGACAGGAAACCTGGTCCCTGTGTTTGCCTTAGCAAGCAATTAGGCAGCTTGAGCTATCTTGCTCCCCCTTTTGGTGATAAGACTGTTTCTTTGCATTCAATTTGCTGCCTTTAACAAAAAAAGTTGTAAGGTACATATTGCTGAAGGACAAAAGAAAACAAATTAGGTAAAAACTTATGTATTTAGGTATAGATGATTGAACAAAAGGGCTCTCTTACGTTAAAATGAAAATTTAGGTATGTTATGAAATGTGAGAATTGTCATGCTGCAATATTTTGTTATTTATTTATTTATTTATTTATTTATTTATTTATTTATTTATTTATTTATTTTTTGGAAACCACAGATTGAACTCAGGGCCTTACGCTCGCTAGGGAAGTGCTTATTCAACTGAGTTATCTCCTCAACCCCTATGCATGGTTTTTGTCATAGGCAGCTGAATTAGATAGAAATATTATAGGCAGTCAGACAGGGCCAGGCCCTCAAGGAGACAATATGGAAGACAAGGTGACTTTGCAACTTGGAAGAGACAGACACTCCCATATGAGCCAGACCTCAAGACAAAGACAAAAGAGGAAACATAGATACATACTTCCCCAGGGATGGGCATCAGGGATTAATAGTTTAAATAGGTATCAGTTACCTCAAAAGAGCCCAAATGGCCCACTAGCCCAACACCCAAAAGGAAGAGATTCTGTTCTGTATTCCTGCCCACTTACTACATGACTCACTTCCTCATTTGGTACTGGATTTAATCAAGTTGACCTGAGCATAGATGCTTGTAATCTCATTGGTTGACCACAGTTTTGTCCCACCTCCTGCCCACCTAAGCAAGTTCTCATGTCTTCTCTACCACCTTAGACCTGCCTCACCATATGGTTTTCCTCTATGAAAGTCCCTGGAAGAGACAGCTTTCCAGGGGACTACCTGCTCTTGGCCCCCCTCCTGTTCCTCTTTTGTACAGGAGCTTTCTTTCCCTCAATAAATATATTCTGCTCATAACCTCTGTTTGTTCCTAACATTTATTCTTCAGTTTTAGAGAACATGAACTTGTTTTGGGTCTTTTCTGGTCAGGAGTTTCATTTTTCCCTTATATCATTTGGAAGTCATCCACCCTGATATCAGTTTTTCTTCCTGTGTCATTTGGAGGTCCCCTGTATTATTTTGGAGGTCCCTGCAGAGATCATTGGATGGAAGTATGGGTTTGCTTTTATTTCATCAATTCTGAATTGAGACTTGCTTAGGTAATAAGCTTTTATGCTTCAAATTTTGATTTGTCTTTGCTCATTGTTCATAATTGATCATGCTTTGTCTCACATAATATCGTCATATAGTTTGATTAAAATTGATGCAGTTGCTTATGCTTTGTCTCTTTTAGAGTTTTGATAAAATGCTCACCAAAATGTTGTTGGTAACTCTTAATAAAGTATGGAAATGTTATAAGAATATGATATTTATTTAATGATATTTTATAATTGTTGCATGCTTGCATGTTTTGCATTTGAACTAGTTATTATATGTACTGATATTCCTTGCTTGAATTTATACAATGGTGTTAGAGAAAATTATAAAACCTTGTAGTGGATTTTATGTAACCTTTTGTAAAGTGCAACTTTTCAATCTAGCCCAGACTTAGAAAATATATATGCCTGTATATGAAAAGTGGGTCTCCTTTTGCCAACGATATGACATTAGATCGACAACCATTCTTAAAGACTTGGAGGACAGGTTTCACTGCAACAGACTGGCTTTGATCCCCCTCTACATACTAGGAAAAATGTCAGACCTGTCTCAGTTTCCTTTCTTTGACCTACTTCTAATTTTCCTATCTCTTTGTACTTTTTTTTTAGAGGCATGTAAAATTAGGCGAATTGTATAGACTGTTTCAGCTAAGTGAAGCCCTTAGAAAATGAGTGCTTGTTAACACCACAGACAGGGAAGTAATTTTAGAAGAAAGGACACATACCCCATCTCTGGGTCAGATGAGACAAAGAGGAACTCTGCCCGTCCAGGAGGACACATATAAAAGCCATGACCCAACTTAATGTTCTGGGCAGGTCTTCAGGAGGTTAAACCTGAGACACAGTACAGAGAACCGACTTCTCGTTGACCCCAGAAGGAGCTAACTCCAAAAGCAGCTTATGGAACCAAAACATGTTTAGTGTGAGGGAGAATTTCCAACCTTTTCTTCTAAGTCTAGATGTCACTGTGGTGTGTAAGAGTTACGTTGTACACTTTAAAACACTTCCTGTAAAATGCTAAGTGATCTTGTTCAGGCTTTTAACTAACCCTTCTATAACTTGGACAAACAGTAGTTACTCTGCCAGGTGGTAAGTGTTCCTAGAGCAGGTACCACTCTTTAAAGCAGAGGACAGGTTTCCCCAGGTGTTCTTTGTAGAATCCCGGCTGAAACCAATGGCTTATGGAATATTGAACAGAGAAACCACTGGATTCCTTTCTGGAGACTGAGCTCTGGTTGTGTGGACTGTGGGGGACCATCTGAGCAGCTCTTCTTGAAAGAAGAGTGATTGTCTCCATTTTGACTGAGTCTGATCCTATTTATTCATATTATGTACAGAGCTGGCTAGGACTTCTGTACCCTTCAATTGGCCTTAAGCAATGTATATTGGTCTAGCTGAGGTACTAGTGATAGTCTTTGAAGGTGGCATGCATGTTTCCTGGGTAAGCCTGCTGCTCCTTAATGTGAGCCAGGTGGAGACAGGATGGTAGAGCTAATGCTCCGCACTGCCATCTGGGATTGAGCCTTGAAATAGAGGCTATGACTTCCTAGGGCTTGAAAGACTGCATCAAAGCTGAAGCCCTAGACTTCCCAAAACTTTAAATGCTATATAATGCAGATTACTCTCTCTGCATATCTTTTCTGCATATGGCAGAGGTAAATGTACGCCACCCACCTAGATCAGCTCACAGTAGTCACCTACTTCCCACAATTCTCAGTCAATACTTCTCAAGCAACTCCCCCACTGAATAAAAGCCAGGTGAGGCCTGGGTCACTCTCTTGGTTCTGGAAAGCCATGACATGGCAGGACTTAGTACCCCTAGACTCCCCAAGGATTAAAAATGTAATTTAGTGTCTTCATTTTCTCTGTGGGTTGCATGGAAAGTGGTAGATTGGAATCAAATTGGTGGGATTCCAATAATGTAACTTTGGGATTGCAAATACCAGTTTCTTAGAGTGAGATGAGGATCCAGAAGTCTTCTACAGTGGGCCAATAGAAACTGAGAACACCTTAGCAGCATGGACATACTCAAAGGTTCCTTGGTGGAAACTGGCTCTTGACTACTGAAAGATCTTGACTTACATGTTCTGTTTTTTCTCTTTCTGTTACTAAACTAGAAATTCTGGGGCCAGGGAGATGGGTCAGTGGAATAAGCACTTTCCTGGCAAGCACAAGGGCCTGAGTTCAATCCCTGGTATGGCAAAAAGAGAGAGAGAGCGAGAGCGAGAGAGAGAGAGAGAGAGAGAGAGAGAGACAGAGAGAGAGAGAGAGAAGGAAATTAGCCTGAGGCAGCTAGAAATAGTTTATATCCTACTGTGGCTATTGGGGATCTGTGCCTTAAACATTAACTGAGAGTAAGAAAGATTTTGTCAACCTTAAAGTAACGTGGTTTTTTTTTTGTTTGTTTGTTTATGACAATACTCAAAATGCGATTGCTAGATGATTAATGTAAGTTTTACCTGTGAGCTCCAAAGCTTTAATATAGCCTAGTCCTTCGAGGAAAGGTTGCCTTGGTGACTAGATGGAAGAACACAAGCATCTTGGAAATTTCTTTGCCCTAGAGCTCTGGGCAGAGCTCTTCTAGCCAATTGTCTCTTTTGTCTATCTCCAAAATTGATCTGTTTTACAACAGAGCTCCATTTCCAACTCACCTTTTTATGAAATAGTTATGCTTCCTCATGTAGACATTACTGTCACTAGACTAATTGTAACACATTTACAAGTATTCAATTACCTTACAAATATTCAGTAGGCATAAGTGCTCGGTTTACATGGTTTGTGAGATTCTCAAGAGACAAAAGGGGTGCACCAAGTTGAGGGTGAATAGGCTGGTTGGATCTTGTCTCCCTTTTCTCAAAGAGCATCTATCTGCTCTGTAGTGGTCTACTCATGGGATGCTTTGAGGGGGAATTGATTAGAAGTAAAGTGGAGACATCCAAAACTCTCTCTTTTTGCATTCCACATGGGAATTTCACAATCAAAGTCTCTTACTCCTTTAGAATGCATCATTATGTTTGATTCATTTGAGATAAAAAAGAGCTGTTTAAAGCCGGGCGTGGTGGCGCAAGCCTGTAATCCCAGCACTTGGGAGGCTGAGGCAGGAGGATTGTTGTGAGTTCGAGACCAGCCTGAGCTACAAAGTGAGCTTAGGGCCAGCCTGAACTGCATAGTGAGACCCTGTCTCAAAAAGACAAAAAAAAAAAAAAAAAAAAAAAGAGCTGTTTAATATTTTTCTGCACGTGTGTGGACTACTTGCCCCCTAGAGTCAAAATGGAATGCAGAGAAAGTATCAGTTATGACACATTTTACAACGAGAATGGTGCTGTAAAAGCAAAATGGTTAGATTTTGTTTGCATTAAGAAAATCATTGTTATATAGTTTTGAAATTCAGACATGAGCTACAGGAGAAGCAGGTAGTTCAGGAGCCTGAGGCATTACTATCTTGGAGTCCAAGGACAAGACAGCATTAAGCACAGCCTTGCCCATCATTACTAAAAGTAAGGTTCCCCTTATTTGCCTTTCTAGTCTACAGGACATGGACTTCTAAAACAGCTATAATCCAGGCTTCTACTTGGCTATACCATTGTTACCTGAGTCTATCTTTTCAAGGACATATTATTTAAAGAAAGAAAAGACAACCTGGAACCTCCGGAGTTTATGTGCCTTTTTCTTTGTGACCTAAAATAAATAAAGTCAGATCTTAGAAAATCTTTAGATGACCCTGATAAATACATTGATATCTTTAGACAATTTATTCAGACTTAATCTTAACCCTAGCTTTGACTTTTGTTGAAAGGCAGGCAGCATTACAACCTGCCATTGCATTTGGAAATAAATATTATATTGTTAATCTTAAAGAGCCAAGAGATAACCAATGGCACTATCTGTTCTCACTGGAGCCCTAATAGTCAGACCACTGCTGGCCTAGTAGCTAGGCAAGAAACTATAAAAAAAAATTTTTTTTCTTTTAAGTGTGTATTCTTGAAGGTCTAAGAAATAAACCAAGCCTTCTAGTTATTTGAAATTTTATCTTTTGAACAGGAGAAAGATGAACACCACTCTGATTTCTTAGAATGTTTAATAGAAGCATACTTCATGAGATATTAATTCAATAGAGGGGCAGATGACTCTTACAGATAAATTCATTACTCAGTCAGCTCCACATATTGGAAAAGAGCTATAAAAGATAGCTTTTGCTCTAGTCAACTCACTTCATATATTAATAAAAACCGTTTCTTAGTGAGCTATAATTGGATCTGGGAGAAAACCAGGGAGAGAAAACAAAGAGATCAAAAATGGCCTCCATTATTGCAACCCCAAAACAGATCCAATATCTGATTCTCTGGGCTCTAAAAAGTGATCAATAACATTTGGATTCACCTGCTGATAATGTTCCTCTGCTACTGCTGTCAGAAGCCAGGCCAGTATAAGAGAGACTGTCTTAAGAGGCCCACAAGCCATGCCCTGGATGGCCAAGTCAGCCACTAGAAGTGAGATTTCACATTGAGGTGGAAGTCCAGAGCTCAGATTCAGCTTACCAGGTGGTCCAGTAGGACTGGATAGGCCTGTGCCTGCCTTCTCCCTCTGTCCAGACTGTTATTTCTACCTGCCATCTGCACAGAGGAGCCCTGAGTAATCATAACTAAAGAAAAATCCAGCCTATTGCTGGATATTGGCACAGGTCTTTTTGTCCTTCTCCAACCCTTGTCCTTCCTTCCATTCATCATACATCCATAGAAGCAGACTTTACAAGACATCTTGCTTTAGCTGTAATTGAGATACTACAATATATGTTCAGGTTGCTTACTAATAAAAATGATGTTGACATTGATATTTTTACAAATGTAACACATATTCTTCATGATACTTAAAAAGGTATTTCACTAGTTAAAACAGATCCCCAAGAATAGATAATCCTGTAAAGTGTCCATTAGCTTTGGGCCTATAGATATAGCCAGGCCTTGTATTTGTGACATAAAACTCAGAGCATTAAAAGGAGAGAAGTCCTTTAGAAGTGCCCCTTGCTTACAATGGTGGCCATATCTGAAATACTAAATGGGACATTGGTTTAATATGAATCCTGTGTATTTCATGATAAGTTTATAAGTTACTTGGTTGATTTCTGATATAACTCAGGTATTGCATGTTGACGGTTAATACAGGCATGACGTCTCTTAACTAAAGCTAGATGGACTTATAGAAACTGTCAGACTCCATAAATAAAGGAGTTTAAGAGCTAGTGAGTTACAATTGTTATGCCTCAAGGAAGTTTATAAATTTACCTGTTAGCTCAAATGCTCATTCTTAATTATACATGCTCTACTTTCTTGAAAAATTTGTTCTTTCTTAGATTCCAAAACCCAGGTAATCAGACAGATAAAAACCTATAGCAATTATACTTGATTACTTTTATTTCCTTTTACGGTGATCCACCAGATTTTGTCTATAGAGATATAGTAAGGCCTTAACTTTCTACCTACCTCATATAGCCCAGATGAGCGGAGCCTTCTCAGGATTACTCCACTCACACCCCTAGGCAAGATACTTCTTATAAATCCACTACAGGGGAAGTTTTCATCACACTCCTTGGGCAAGGCTGCCTGAAGGAGGTCTTAAAACAAAAAAAGTTGTATTTTGCTTAGTGTACTCCAGGTATCTGACACAAGCTGCAGAGGTTAAAAGCGTTTGCAGAAATAAATTGGTCCCAGTTGAAGAGCTTCACAGTAGAAAGGATACAGAATATTATTATAGACAGAAAATGAGAATGGTGATACTAGAAACCTACAGGAAAGAAGACCAGTCAGGAAACAGGAAAAAATTATGCTTCCCTGGATCCAAGACAGAGAGAAGGGACATTTCAAACAAAAATTTTCAAAGCTACTAGGGAAGGAAACAAAAGTATTTATGATGAGGTCAGAGGAAGTTTCAGATAAAGATTGTCATGCATCTTCCCCTGTCAGCCTGAGGGAACCCATACTAACTGCCAATATAAAGAAAAAGCCTGTTAATATTTTAATACATGCTCATGCAGATTTGTCAGTTACCCAGATAGTGGCCCCATTTACCAACCAAGAAAGTACTAAGTGTTTTCCATAGGTCTGGCAATTCATGTGCCCCAGTAATAATAGAATTGGCGAGTTTATTTGCGATAATACCAAGGGCCATGGGAGATTTTTTTAAAAAGTGATTAAACCACAAGTTTAAGAGATCTCTGCTAATGGACCAACAAAAAGTTCTAACTTGTAAAAAAGATTATTACATTCCAGATCCTTCCACAATGTCTCAATAGTTGCTGAAAATATCAGATATTAAAGCAACCATATGTAAAATGCTGAGGTTCCCTGGATACTATCTTTTATTATTTTTATGGAAAGTCATTACTGTCTACTTGGTGAAAATTATTTTTGATTATTCATAACTATTCTGCTAATGTTATTTGGTGCATGCATGTTTAATTGTTTCTTTGGCTTTGTCTCCTCCAAACTCAAAGCTATATGCCCACCCAAGATGAAAATTCCTGATGTCTACTGAGGGCTTTCATTTACAACTTCTGGAGAGTATTTCTGACTCCCAGTCAACCACTATGACCCCTGTCAGCCTGAAGAATCCACAGCAGTCATCGCCTATGGTTCCCTCATGCCAGTTCGGGTTACTTCTTCAGAGGAGAAATGTGATAGGTAACTGAATGAGATAGAAATATTACAGGCAGTCAGACAGGGCCAGGCCCTCAAGGAGACAATATAGAAGACAAGGTGACTTTGCAATTTGGAAGAGACAGACACTCCCATATGAGCCAGACCTCAAGACAAAGACAAAAGAGGAAACACAGCTACATACTTCCCCAGAGATGGGCATCAGGGATTGATAGTTTAAATAAGTATCAGTTACCTCAAAAGAGCCCAAATGACCCACTAGTCCAACCCCCAACAGGAAGAGATCTTGTTCTGTATTCCTGCCCACTTACTACATGACTCACTTCTCCAATTGGTACTGAATTTAATCAATTTGACCTGAGCAATGATGCTTGTAATCTCATTGGTTGACCACAGTTTTGTCCCACCTCATGCCCACTTAAGCAAATTCCTGTGTCTTCTCCATTAACTTAGACCTGCCTCACTGCATGGTTTTCCTCCATAAAAGTTCCCAGGGGACCAGCTGCTCTTGCCTTCCCTCCTGTTCCTCTCTCGGACAGGAGCTTTCTTTCCCTCAATAAATATATTCTGCTCATAGCCTCTGTTTGTTCCTAAAATTCCTTCTTCAGTTTTAGAGAACATGAACTTCTCCTGGGTCTTTTCTGGTCAAGAGTTTTATTTTTCTCTTATATCATTTGTAGGTCATTCAACCCAACATCCGTTTTTTCTCCCTGTGTCATTTAGAAGTTGTGTGTATCATTTTTATTTCTAAATTTCCATACCAAAACAGGAAACCACTTTTGGCTTTCAGCTAGGAGGAGGCTAATGCTCAACTTTCTTTGATGGTCCTGAATCTGGGCTCATCCAACACCAGCCACCTCCAGCATGCCACGCAAGTTTGAGCCCAACAAGACCAAAATCATGTACCTGAGGTGTCCCCATGGTGAAGTTGGCACCACGTCTTCCCTTGCCTCCATGGTGGGTCTATGTCCAAAAAAGTGAGGGATGACATCTTCAAGGCAACTGGTGACTGGAAGGGCCTACGGATTATGGTGAAACTGACCATTCAGAATGGACAGGCTCAGATTGAGGTGGTGTCTTTTGCCTCTTCTTCTCTGGTCATCAAAACCTTCAAGGAGCCAACAAGAGAAAGAAAGTAGCAGAAAAACATTAAACACAGCAGAAATAGTACTATTGATGAGATTGTCAACATTGCCCAACAGATGCAGCACCAGTTTTAGCCAGAGAACTTTCCAGAACCATTAAAGAGATCCTGGGGACAGCCCAGTTTGTGGGTTGCAACATGCACAGCCAGCACCCTTATGACATCATAGATGACATGAACAACTAGGTGTTGTCAAGTGCCCAGCTACCTAAGGAGCATAACAAATACATCAATGAAGAAATGATTTCAAAGAAAAAAACAAACAAACAGGAAACTGTGGTCTGTTAACATTTTAGAGAGATTTAAATATTAGAATACCTATTCTTGTTGGAGAAAAATGGCTCTATTATGTGTTCTAAGATGTTTGATGTTCAGATAAGATAGCGATGTTAAGTTTACTGCCTTCATTATAGTGCAATGTCATTAATCTCTTTTGGATATTCAATAACTGAGGTATAGATACCAAAAGTTAGAGAGAGAAATAGGTTAAGAGTATAGCCAATATTCTGGCCAGAGTCCTCTCATGTCAATGAGGATCCAAGACATAAGAGAATCTCTACTGTCACATACTATAATTAGGTTCAGTCCCTGATCTTCTGATCAAGGAGATTGTGGAGTCACAGAGGAAAATGATTCAGCAGAATATAGTGTGTCTAAGGAGAATTACAAGGAGAGAAAATATCTCCTAAGCTTTCACAAAAAGTAACCTGGTCAAGCAATGACCATGACTCATCCAGATGGCTGACACTGATGGAAAAACTGAGAGGTTCAACACTTGGTTCCAAGTTAATTCTTTAGGAGATTTAACTGGTCTTGATAGAGAGTAAAAAACTGATGAATACAGATGTTAAGCATCCAGCAGAAAAGTATAGCCACAAGGTGTGTACAACAATGCCATACCAATGTTAGCTATAAAAGATTTAAATCACTAACAACATCTAACAATTTTCAGCTGCACAAGTAACTGACCACTGTTATGTACTAATGACTGTATAATGTTAATTTGGTGCATATAGACACCTAAGATCTTTAGACTGGAAAGCTTTACCTTATATGAGTAAGTTCACTCAAAGTAGAGTGTTCAAGAAAGAACAATGTCTTCTGCAGGGTTCTCCAAACACAGCTCCTCCAGCATCAACTGATCACCCATCACTTGCAGCAAGAAAACAGAAGAATGGGAGATGTAGTGAGTGTCAAGACATCAAATACACATGCAGAGATAAGACAAAGCTGACCTATAACATAGAGAGCTCCTCCAGGCCAATAAATAAGCTGTTCCTTCTAGCAAAATGTTGCTCTCCAGAAGATTGAAATGGACATCAACCTCCTGAGTGCATAAATAAATGCTCTGCAAGGCTTGGTTAGTTCCATCTAGATAGTGGGCTCCACCCTACCCCAGATTTCATCTTTTATCTTTATTTCTTCATCTTCTCACCACTTTTCCACAGGGACATAAACAACCATGTTGGTTTATGGCAATCATTTATGTGCTATTCAATCCTAACAATTTTAAGGGGTTAGGTTAAATGTGGGTAGGTTTCTTATATAGAAGATGTGAATTTACAAAGTAGTAATTTATCTCTTCCACAAAGCAGCTATAGAATCTGAACCATCTCTGATTTCATTTAGTGTGCTCCTAACATTCAAGCTAGTAGAAATTGCCTATAGAACAACTGCATTGTTCAGGCAAAAGCACACAGGGTTTTGAGGAAGATCTCTTTCCTTTTTACAGAGTCCAAACTTGATTAAAATGTATAAGACATTCACACATTTCATGTGTGGATGAAAGAAGCATTTCCAATATTTAGGGACTAAAATAATGGCTAATATGTTTTAAACATTTTTCAAATAATTCTGTCTTCACTTCATTGTGGAACAAGTAAGTTCTAAAATGATAGAAATGAAGGAAGTAAAGCACCAATAAACAATTTATTACATTCAATTCAGTTGTGTATTCACTTAGCAACTGATTTTTGACTTAAAACAAGCCAGGTTCTGGGCTATATGTTTATTTCCTATGAAAAAGTCTATGTGTCTAATCTGGTTTATTAAAAATATATTAATATTTTCATGGCTAAAAGGCAATAGAGATGCTTAGCTTTAGATGTATGGAATAATCTATTTTAATGAAATACTACAAAATTGTCAGTTTTAATATGTACTATTAAGGAGCATGAGTTTTTTTTTTGTTTCTTTATAAATTGACTATGAAAGGGTCAACTGTTTTGTGAAAATTAAACAAATTGTAAATACACAGAATTATGGCATATCCTAACAAGAAAATGACTATTAAACTCCATCAGAGGCTTGATGGTAGAATTACATATGATATATTAAATATTTATTTATGAATCTGAAAACCTTTAATATTCATACTTTGTTTCTAAGCATACTGATTAAGTAAAACTAAAACAAAACGTGAAGGATCATTTCCCCAGGTATACCTCAATACTACAACCTTGGCAGATTTTAACCTGAATTTCTTTTCTTTTTTTCTTTTTCTTTTTTGTATTTAGTACAGGGTCTACAGGGTCTTACTATGTAGATCAGATTTGTAGTGATTCTCTTGTTTTCAGCCTCCCAAGCACTGGGATTACAGGTGTGCATCACCATGCACAGTCTCAATTTGTTGTCTCAGCGCACCCACAGAGTGGGGCCAGCACAACATGCTGGGGATCTAACCCCGGCTGCTACACTCTGCCTTAGCAGGCACTTTAGTACACTGAGCTATCTGGCTGGCCTTCTAATCTGAATCTTTGTTGGACCAAATATCCCCTAGCCTTCCTGTTTCCTGCATCCTCCCTATATAAACCATGGCCTTAGAAACAAGGTCACTGGCCTCAAGCAAGCACTTCCTTAAACACATATTCAATCTGCCTATATATAGTATGTGACATCTGATGATCTATCTATTAACATGACTCCCATGTGGGTATTGTCCATTAAAGTTTTAGAAAGCACCAGAGCACTCCTCAATGTACCATAGACATTTCCTAGTTGTAACAATTCAAAAACGTATGTCTGACACTTGAAGTATTTTTTCTTCTGTTCTCCAATCTATCAGTGTATTTTCCTGATTCTGCATATAAAATCCATTGTCTGATTATATTTTAATCATTCCAACAACCATCAATACCTCCCTTCTTTTTTCTTCTCAGTTTTTACTTCCCCTGCCATAATCCTGAATGAATCTGGATCATGTTTGCTTGGTCAATAGAAACTTCATCCTGGTTTCCTTGATTCTTCATTTCTCATTCTAATTTTCTCCTACACATGCTAATCAGTCATCTTATTTAGAAATCTATCTGATATTACCCCTTCAGTTCAAAGCATCTCAAAGGTATCTCATCTCCTTACGATTTGTAAAAGAGCTGCAACATGGTCAGGAGGGCCCACAGGGACAGCTCTCGTCTTCCACCCTATCTCACCTATGCCTCACATTATAACGCCCTTTGCTCTTAATGTTTTGCAAGCATCAGGCTACTTTCCCTCCCATATCATTACTTGACATTAGAGAGGATGATGTCTCTAATGTCTTTTTGTGGAAAATTCCTCTTTCTTATTTTTTCTAAGTGACTCATAATCATTCTTCACTCAACAAAATAAAAATTAAAAAGTTCATAGACAGTTCCACAGATGGCAAACAATTCTTTCACTATATTATGTATTGCTGATTGAAATTCATTTTCATGTGTATTAGAATTTTCATGAAAGAACACTTGTTTCTCATAATAGACTTTTTAAGGATGGCTGCCATTCTTTTCTCTGTTCATAATTCCAGAGTGTAGTACAGTGTCTTGTCTATAGTTCTCTCTGATTACAATTTAGGTGCAAAACCATACCTCAGGGTTGATCACATGAACCCCTCTCTTTCATCTCATTGTTTCTGAGAAGCCTGGAAGAATCCGAGTCACCTTGTTTTCAACCTGAGACATGTATCTCTCTGCCAGCATATGCAACCAGTGTCACCTTAGTGTCTGGGGTAGGAAACCATCAGTGCCCAGAATTGAGTCTCTGAGGGTCAGAGGACTCAGGAGACAGAGCTCCTGAGCCCATCCTCTTAATAGCTCAACTTCACTTTACTCTTCACCAAAGCATCAGGAAATATTGTACTCTTGGAACTCCGTGGGTCAGCCAGGTGAGCAAAACTGTTGTTGTCAAGATATTTTGTGTATTTCTCTCCAGTTATCCTAGAATATTCTGTTTTACAAGCTATATATCAGTAACAGATTACCTTTTGCTGTACTGTTAGTTCCTCCCACTATTCAAAATAAATTTAAACAAACAAAAAGATGAAGGCTACTGAACTTACAGTTTTCTCTCTGTTAACTGAACTCCTTTCCATGCAAAAAAATATTTTTACATTAGTAGAACATTTAAGAACTTGTGTTCCCATTTAGGAATGTGCTAAATAACACAGGGGCTACATGCTGAAAGAATTTTAGAGACTATTGTGTTTTACTTCTCTATGGGGTTAGGTGTGGAAGAAACACTTTTATCTTGGAAAACTATTCTTCTCTATGTTGGCATATTAATGGAATAAACTGATTTAAAAGGTGAAATATAAACAATCACCGTGGTTTTCCTTTAACAAGCAAAAGACATTTTATGTGGCATTTATTGGAAGGTTCTATGCTGATTTTCAATGGACATATTCTGTTTGTTCAGGTCTGTTAACTTTCAGCTATTGTGATTTCATGTACACTTAAAATTAATATCTTAGAACTGGTATATATTTCCAAATACGAGTACATGGAAGTAAGATTGATTCAGCTATAATTGTTTATAATGAAAAACTATTTTAGAATGACCAGATAATACCATATTTCCTTTTATGGGATCTATATAAATAAACTGCTACAGTTTTCAAGCTTGAAAATATTTGCCTCTAGTACATATCTAAATTAATGTACATGTGCTCTAGAGTTCTATGTAACTCAGGGGTGTGGTTTTTATTTTCTAATTGTAATGAATAAAATCCATTAAGTATATATATATATATATATATATATATATATATATATATATATATACACATACATATATGTATATATATAAATAGTTTGTTTGCTGTTTTGTATATATATATTTTTATATGTATATATGTATATATATATATATAAACAAAACAGCAAACTATATATATACATATATTTTGTTTATATATATGTATATATATAGTTTGTTTTTTGTGTTTTGTTTTTAGTTTGGTTTTCTTTCTTTCTTTCTTTCTTTCTTTCTTTCTTTCTTTCTTTCTTTCTTTCTTTCTTTTTTTCTTTCTTTTGGAACTGGGGATTGAACTCAGCCACTTGCACTTGCAGACAAGTGCCCCAGCCCCTATATGTTCTAATTTAAGTCACTTATAAGTTCATATTTTTTGTTTTCAAAGGTCATTTTGTATTTTGGCTTTCTGTGTAGTTTACTTCCTCAGGAATAGACTATGCTAAGGAAATGTTCTGGGGTACAATTAGTGTCTAGCACCCAATGTAATGTAGTAAAGTGCTGCTATCAATTATTCACCAGGGTCACATAGTGTCCTCTGAGTGTATCTATAAAAAATAAGCAATTTAGTCTCTCTATTAAAAAAAATTCTCTAGAGTTAGACAACCACATTAAAAATTACTTTATTAAAGATTTTTAGTCTATCTAATGTGTTTTCCCTAACTGAATTGAGAAAAAAAATAAGGGATTTAATGTTAAATGCATTAAAGTCACAATACTATAAAATATAATGGAGCTAGTTTATTGAGCGACTATTATACACAAAGGAGTTTTCTCAGGCACCATGTAGGCTTTCAAATCTTAGTACATTCTGTGTTTTCTGAAATAAATTCTGATGGTGAAATGAAGCAATAATATCTCAGAATAGGCATGCCATGATAGAGTTGACATCTTAAAGCTGCGAGTGGTTGGGAAGATAAGATCTACAGTGGGTACAATAAGTGTCTTTAGTTTAGGAGAATTTTTTTTTTGCATTCTTTTGTTTTCTAAGTATAACATCTAGTTGTTTTTAGCAATTATTGAGGCCCTGCTTTAGGGGCTGGGGAGATGGGTCAGTGGAATAAGCATTTCCCTGGCAAGCGCAAGTGTCTGAGTTCAATCCCTACATCTGAAAAATAAAATAACTGCTTCAATAAAACCTATATGAATATGAACTCTTCTCCCTTAGAAATATAGCTTTGTATCATCCATGAAGGTAACACATTTACTACGTCCTTTAAACAACTCAGCGTCTGACAGCAGAATTATATCTGCAGTGACATGTGTCACAGCAACGTTGTGCAGCTGAAAAGGAATAGGACTGTCAATGTCATCTTTAAATAAAATCATCATTGCATGTATGATTTAGTTTGTGCATATGTGCTGTACAATGTGAAACTGGTTTATAGTATATCAGAATTTATATATTTCCTACAGAATATTTTATACACTCCTTTCATCAGCTTTCATCACGCTCCTGCACTACAAAACTACTTCTGAGGACAGTGCATCTGTGGAGTGTGTGTGTGTGTGAATAAAACATGGGATCTGCTACATTTTCACTAATATGAGCTTACTATAATGTATTTTGTGAAAGGATTGTATACTTCAATCTTGGTTATTAGTGATATCTATTTTGTTTAAACTTTACAAAACTTTCTTTAGAGTTTAGAAATCTTCCTAATTTTAATGTATACTATGTAATGTATAATAGATAACTTCTAAAGAAAAAACTTTCACATTTTAATTTCTGAGACTTTTGATATTAACATACTGAAAATTACACTGTTTATCTTTCAAGACTTATGCATTTATTTGGTACACGATCTTGCAACACAGTTCAGATTCCTAGTGTTCCTCCTCTCTTGGCCTCCCCAGCACTGGGGTTACATGTGTGCACCGTCATGCCTGGTTTCAGTGGTTAGAATTGTACAGGGGCAGCATGTGGTACCGGGCATCAAACCCTGGTCCTTTTGCTTGCCACGCAGGCACTTAGACTGCTGGACCAAATTACACTATTTAAAATCTATAAAAATAAAACATCAAAGGAAGCATACTTCTTAGTAGGCATGGAAGCTAGAACATCTAGAAATCTAGGCATGTGAAAATACCCTAAAGCATTGCACCAATGTTCCTGAAGAAACTCTGCAGAAACAGATAAATAGAAAAAAAAGGTATTAGTGTATGACATACAGCATTCATGATCACTGGTAGTAATTAGGGTTCCCTGCCACCCATTATTGCCATTTGTCTTTGTTAAATGTTTTCATTTTTAAAATAGTAAGTTAATTGAAAAATACTGAAGATCAATAACATTCCTCTATACAAACAGCAAACTCACTGAGAGAGAAATTGGAGAAACAATACTCATCACAAAAACATCAAAAAATGGAAACAATGAAGAATGAACCTAACAAAAGGAAGTATCAGAGCTATACAATGAAAATTACAACCCTCTAAAATAAGAGATTGAGAATGTTTTCAGAAAATGGAAAGAAATTCCTTGCTCGTGGATAGGAAGAACAAACATTGTAAAAATGGACATATTCCAAAAATTGTTATATGTATTTAATGCAATCCCAATCAAAATGCCATCAATGTACCTCACAGATCTAGAGAAAACATCTTTAAAATTTATTGGGAACCAGAAAAGACTTAGAATATCAAAGGCAGTCCTGGGCAACAAAGGCAAGGCAGGAGGAATTATAATTTCTGTGCTGAAATTATACTACAAAGCTAATGTGATAAAATCAGATCATACTGATAAAAAATAGACTCAGGGATCAATGGAAAAGATTAGAAGATACAAATAAAAGGACACTTAGCTTTCCTATATTATACAAAAGGGCCAATCATGTTCACTGGAGAACATGAGATAGCCTCTCAAACAATTGGTGCTGGAAAAACTGGCTTTCCATATGCTAAAAACTAAAACTAGACCCACGTTCATTTCCATGCACTAAACTAATGTCAAAGTGGATTAAAGATCTAAACATTAAAACGGAAACACTGGATCTTGTGGAAGAGAAATTGGGTGGAAATCTTGAAGAAATAGGAATAGGAAGACAGTTCATGAACAAACACTAATTATTTACATCTGATATGAAAACCTAGTGTTTTAATATTTATAAATAAATGAAGACAATTTAATGGTGCCATAAAATAACAATATTATGAAAATTGGTTGATAAATGTAGTTTGATTTTTAGAAAATATTTCTGGGTAATTCTCCTGAAAATCCATCAAGTAATGAATATTTTATATTCTCTGATTAACACAATGCCAGCATTCAAAGAAACACCACATTCATTTTCATTCATTTGGACACTTTAAAATGTCAGAATTACATCTATTAGATTGCACCAAATGGATTAATCAGGATTTTCTTGAGCATCCTTTGGTTTTTTGCCACATATTATGTTGTTGGCAGTTCATACAAAATTAAAGAAATTTTACTGCAGGATCTTGTTTTCTATTTATTGAAATAGATGCGATTTCTAATATGGGTCTTGTTATTTCATATTTTTATACTAAACTCAATATAGTGAATATACAATTCAGTCCTCATTTAACGGCACCTCATACATACCTTGTTGACATATCTCTATGATAAGTTTATTTTCATTTCTTTGCTTTTTATGAGAAAGAGGCAAAGTTGTATTTTCTTATTTCAGAATTATAGGATCAATACAAAGAATTTAAAAATATCAGGGCTTCAAAATCCAAAGACCCAATCCAAAATTGGGAATCTGACTTGAATATATACTTTAAAAATTAAGAAATACAAATGGCAAGTAAATACATGAAAAAAAAAGTTCAATATTACTGGTCATTCAAGAGATAAAGTTACAACAACACTGAGATTCCATGTCATGTGAGAAAGAATGGTATCATCAAGAAGTCAACCAATAACATGCTGGAGAGGTTCTGGGGGAAAAGAACACTTATCTTCTGTTGGTGGGAATGTAGACTGGTGCAATCACTATGGAAATCAATGTGGAAATTCCTCAAAAAGCTATGAATGAAGGTTATATTCAAGCCTACTATGTCTCTCTAAGTATTTTTCCAAAAGAACTGGAAACACTATACCACAGTGATATATGGGCACCCATGTTCATTGCAGTGCAGTTTGTCATATCTAAATCTTAGAAACAACCCAAATGCCCATCAGCTAAAGAATGGATGGAAATGATGTGTTATTTTTACATAATGGAGTATTACTCAGCTATAAAAACAGATAATCTTGAGGCTTTTATAGATAAGTATATGCAACTGGAAACTACATTGGTAGATGAAAAAAATCAGACCAACGTGGACAAGCATCATATTGTCTCGCTAGTATTAGAATCTGCAAGAGAAAATGACATCTGAAAGGTATAGTACATACAATGGGAGTGAATCTGTTCAATGGGAAGAAAAAACTCAGATGAGGAAAAGATCAAAAGGAAAAAAGATATATTCATGTATATATGCAGGGTAGTTTGAATGCTTGTCACTGCTGATTTCTGCTGGTCCATTGAAAGAGGCAGTTAATGCTTACAGTTATTTATTTATTTTTATTGTTTTTAATTTTTATAACTTTTTAAACCAATTTTGCAGGTTTATCTGTGAACCTAAACAACTAATTTGAAGATAACATAAG
>PVKA01002011.1:92687-106830 GCA_004027165.1 Ctenomys sociabilis | reverse complement strand
CCATAATAGATATATGGGTGAAAATTTTTTAAACTGTCACTTTTATGCTTCACTGTGGCCTTCTTTAACCTGTGGATCTACTGGCTTACACATGACCATGACTAACAACTCCTCAAAATTGAGCAAACTTTGATCCATTAGGGTTTATCTGGCAATCCTGTACCTTGCTCTGTACATCCTTTGTCTGTGTCATCCATGCAGATGAGTCACGGCCAATGCCTGACCAGTTTGCTCTCTATGATAGCCTGAGTGAAAGTCTCTCTCCATGTGGCTCTCCCCAGGCACACCATACATCATCAATGTCTTTCCTTGTGGCTCCATAATCTCCTTGATCAGAAAATTTGTGGCAGGGGCTGAGGAGATGGCTCAGTGGAATAAGTGCTTCCCTGTCAAGTGCAAGGGTCTGAGTTCACTCCCCAGTTCTGCCAAAAAAAAAAAAAGAAAAGAAAATTTGGAGCACAATTGAGTTTCATGATGTTACCATACAGGTTCTCCTATGCCCTGAGTTTTCACTGACCTTGAAAGGCTAGGGCCAAAATGTTGGCTGGCCTTGTGGCTCTTCTATTTCCCCAATTTTGATCTGAGAACTTAGGTTGTTAACCATCCAGAAGAAAAGCTGATTAGTACCCTGCAGCGTATGCCGATCAGTTTGCCCTAACTATCTGACTCAATCAAAAACAAAAGCTACATCTTTTGGTACATAGGTCTTGATCTATCTCGGTTTTAACCATTCAGCCAAAAAGTATAAAAATAAGGTATATAATGTGGGGCCATAACAATAAGTTGAGCTGTAAATGGCTACAGTCAACAACTTCTTCAGATAACTCACTATTAATGTGGAATGCTGGACTGTGTTGGATTGTGTCGCCAATTTCAGGAACCTAAATTGGTTTAATGACAATGGAGTGTCCATGTTTGACAGGTCTAGACAAAGAAAAAGGGGGGATACAAAGGAAAAATCATGATGTGTGTGTATAAACAGTACAGTTAGGATAAATATGCCATGCTTCTGCATAATTCTATGATAAGCAAGATTTGCACTAATAGTGGTTGGACAAGATATTATGTTTGCTTCTAGTACTATGGACAGACACTGGGGAGACAACAAGGTAGAGGGTACTAACTGTCAAATCTGTGATATAAATCAGCTGTAGAGAAATAAAGATAGGTATATAGCTGCACTCTCATTCACTGATTAGAGACATCTGCTATAATAATGCCTGTAAGTATAATATCATGTATGTACCTTATACGACACCGAAGCATTATGAAAACATTTTGTAATGTATTGATTTGTCAAATATATCCTGTTAATTTGTCTTGAAACTGTCTCATTGCTATTCGTTCTTCAATAAAAATAATAAAAAATAAAGGACTGAAAGAAAAAAATATCTTTGATCCATACTTAACTGAAATCCTCCAATTATGCAAAATAAAAACCTACTGAGTTGAGAGTATATATAGCGTTACAACCAAATACTCCAACAATAGTTGGTAGGGAATGTCTATTACAAAGCTACTTCAAGGGACATTGACAGAATGAAAATCAAGTCATGTAATAGGTGAGAGAATTCTAATATTTACCATAGCTGGATTATCATATCAATAAGTCTTATACTTTATTTATTGAAAAACCCTCAAAAATACACAAAAAGTTGAAATGGCACTTTCTAAGTGTGATGTATAAATCTCCAGTAAATTAAATACTACACTGCTCAACCTCATTAGGCTTCAGAAAAAATTATGTTAGTACAAAACAATCTTATCTAAAAGGAAAAGACAAAGTATAATGGATTAGCAGTGTCTACAATAATTAGATCATAATATACTTGTAGAGAAAAATATTTTTTTAGGAATTATCAGTAGCCTCTGAAGTTAAATCCACACCCAAGTGCTAGCAATCTAAGTCCTTGATAGGAAGCATTTATTCAAGAAAAAACTTTTGAGTGCTCTTTAGTGATATGTAGGTGCTTCCTCATTAACAGTAGGGCATGATTACAGAAGAAAATCTTACACTCTATATGAATGAACTACTGTTTCATGAAACAATACTATTTAACTTGAGAATTACAATGTGGAAAAGAATTGACCAGAAACAAAAGGCAGCATACTGTATGATTATATTTTTAAATATATGTATATGTATGTTTATAATATACAATTTATATTTACCAAAATGTATGCCTATTTTAAGAAAAGAAAAATTATATAAATATTTGAATACTAAACTTATTGACACATCGTGAGATTTATAAAATTACCTTTGTATCCATAATTGAAAGAGCTGCTCCAAGTGGTGGACGTTAACTTCTAGACATTCGTTAGCACAGAGAACGGCCACTAGGGTAAGCATAGTCTTTGGGGTTTCTGAATACACAATCTCAATTTCTACTTTAAGTTATCAGGATACTGGATTTTCAGCATTATATTATGACATCATCTAGGATCCACTACATGAGGCTAGTACCTGATGAGAAAAATCATACTAACTTTTTTTTTTCTGAAGTTGTGTACATTTTGGTAGTTTATTTATATAAATTTTTACTGTATACTTTTTTTGCAGGCTCTGTCTGTCTGTCTGTCTATGTAGGAGTTCTTTGAAAGTAGCTTGATTGAGTAAATGGTAAAGAAGACTTGAAACTCAGAGAATCCAAGAAAGCTCAAAAACCAGAGAAGCATTTGTGGTAGCCTTCTACTGTGAGGGACCAGGATAAACTGAGTCAAGGGGCATTGCACTGTATATGCCATGACTATCTTCTAGGGGTTAGTGATTTGCTGTTTATTTATCACTTGGTGCCTCATTATATTAATGTACTAGAAACAGCAGAAAATTAACAGTGAATCCATTTGACCCATATATAAAATTCTTACTGTCCTATTTACTAAATGCGTATAACAATAATGTACTGTGTATTACAAAAAGCTAGACAAAAATATTGAAAGTTTTCACTATAAGGAAGTACTAAATAATTGAATAGAGAAATGCTTAAATGCTTTGAAACGTAACATGTCACACTATTAATATATACAGTTACTATCTTATATCAATTGAAAATAATCATTTTCATAGCACAGAGTGACCCTAAAGGCTAAGCAGTCAAGGTTTCCAACATGGATCAGTGCAGAATTACAATTGTTAATTCTTATTTGATGAAGCTTGCTGGTGTTAATGGCTGGGTCTCTGCTTTCAGCCAAACATCATTTTAGGCACTTCACACATTCTACAGAAATTGCTGTATACTTTTTCAAGGAAAAACAGTTCAGAGAATTAGACACCTCCTACATAAAGTTGCAAAGTGAGGAAAAGGCAGTCAAATCTGCCTACATGCACTTTCGTTCTTGGATTATGCACTTTTCCATTCATACTACTCTGACCTCAATACACACATAAACAGGCTATGAGATCAACATGCTGGTGAGCAAACACAGAAAAGGGATGATGACGCTGGTCCCTGCCACAAGTTTCACTCACCTGGGAGCTGGTGGCAATTAAATAAACCAATAAAATGGTTGTAGTCAACAACTGCTGTGGATAACCCATTACTATTGTGGACTGCTGGACCCTGTTGCAGTATTTTGCTGAATTCAAGCACTTATAATAATTTAATGCCAATAGAATATCCATCTCTGATGGGACTAAACAAAAAAAAAGGGGGGGATACAAAGGAAGAACCACTCTTTTTTTTTTTTTTTTTTTTTTTTTTTTTTTTTTGCCAGAAACAGGGATTGAACTCAGGCCCTTGTGCTTGCCAGGGAAGCACTTATTCCACTGAACTATCTCCCCAGCCCCAGAAGGATGATTCTGTATTTGTATATACAGAACAGTTAGGATAAATATGCAGCTATGTTTTGTGCAATTCTATGAGAAGAAAGATTTGCACTAATAGTGTTTGGACAGGATATCCTGTCTGCTTCTTGTACTATGGATAACCACTAGGAAGATAATGTAAAAAGTATTAATTATTGAAACAGTACTATAATTCAGCTTTGAAAGAAAGGTAGATATACTGCTACATTCTCTTAGTTCAATGAATAGAGGGATCTGCTCTAATAGTGTTTGTAAATAGAATATCATGTCTGCACCTTGTACAACAAATAACCACTAAGAAAACAATATGCAATGTATTAATCATTGAATCTATTCTACTCATTGCTATTTATTTTCAGTAAAATTATGATAAAAAAAGAATTGCACCAAAAATAAATAAATAAATAAACAAATAAAACCAATAAAATCTCCTCATGCCTTCTGTTTTGTGTGTTATGCTGATTTGCAGTCATCCTGCTTCTCTCTCCCTATCTCTCTCTGTCATTCTCCTTCTCCCTCCCCTTCCCTTTCCTCTCCTCCTTCCCACCCTTCATACCTCCTCTTCTTTCTCCCTTCTCTCTGTCTGTGTCTCTCTGTCTGTGTCTTTGTCTTTGTCTGTGTCTGTGTCTGTGCCTCTCTCTCTCTCTCTCTCTCTCTCTCTCTCTCTCTCTCTCTCTCTCTCTCTTACTTTGTTGAGCCCATTCACTAGAACTACTCTTTCTGGTATTTGCCCAATGTCACATTTTTTAGATTGAAGAATATAATAAATCCCTATTCCTTTCTCCTGTTTCTCCACAGTATTATGCTATGTCTGCACCTAACTGATTTGATTTTGGAAAAACATCACAAAACACATAAGTAACATGGTTATTTCTTGTAACTCAACCTTATAACACACTGATTTGCTGTACATTGAAACAAAATGAGCAATAACAACAACAAAAAAAGAAACCACTGTCTATTCTAGCACTGAAACAGTAATAATACTCTATACTACAAAGAGCTTTTTGTACTCAGATAATAATCAGTGAAATATCTTGACCTGCAAATAATCAATAGTGGAAGAGAAAGCTTAATTCCCTATTGCAATCAGTTTCCTTTCTGTATGACAAAATAACATAATGTCAATTTAGAAACAATAAATTTTTATTTTCACTCATAGTTTTACAGTTTTTCTTGAACATCCATCCACTTGACTGGGGGCTCTGGAGGCAGTAATATCATTGTGAATGTCCATGATTGGTTAAAGATGCTTGTATCATGGAAGCTGAGAAAGGTGAAGGGTGCAAAGGGAAGGGTGTCTACGGATCTCAAGTTCCTCAGGGGATTAACCCCAGTGATTCAGCTTCTTTCCACTAGGTCCTACTTCATAAAATTTCTACACCTTCTCAGCAGTGCCACAAATTGGTGACCAAGGTTTTGTTACATGAGCCAATGTAGGATACTTATGATCCAAACTGTAATTCTGCTATACAGTGAAACAGTATAAATTAGCCAAACATTACATCCTAACAATCACAATAACAACTTCTCCACTCTCCCTAGCTCTCCTCAGACAGAACTGGTAACCAGATTGGGAAGACATGGTGGTGATTCAGAGACAGAAAAACTTTCTGTCTCCTCAAGCATTTACCTGCAAAGAAAAAAGTGCAAGCACTGCTTAAATTTCCCTCATACACAATTATAGATGGACACATGAAGGTGAGGATTATGAAGAATATTCTTCCAGTAAATCATATTGGCAATGAGAAGAACTAATACAAACATATAAATCACTGTTAAGAAACAGAGCTGGATGTGATAACTAAGTAATTATTCTACCAAATACTGAAAAATTATTTCTATATAATTGAAACAAAGCTCTTACAGCAGGTATACAAGAGGTGATGGTGGAAGAGAAACACTACATGACATGTATACTTATAAAAGCAGCAAATTTTTTTTCCTAAAGTATCAATTGCACAATGAATTTTCAATACTAAACTGAACTGTTTAATTTATAAATTAATTTGTATTTCACCATCACAGAAGTTTGATAAGCATATCATTTATGAATAAGTACTTATATTTTTAACTATTGAAATAATTAATGCATAATTGGCATAACTTGAGCTCCTCAATGAATTCATAGCTTTAAAATTTATAAGTTATTAAAATGTGGTGACGAAACTTTGCAAAAGTTAAATGGATAGGTGGGCTCATGACCCAGTAAACATTTAGAAAATAATACTCATCAGAATTACAGTTAAAAGGCTGTTGCTATGCTTAGTGATCATGAATTCAATTAATTTCTTTTCATAAACATTTTTATTTTTCTAAATCAGTCTTATTAACAATGTCCTCATCACCTTCATAATAACCATTCTGACTCGAAAATCCTTTATGTCTGTTTGCAAAACCTCTCAGTGCCTCCTGCCTGTCACCTGCATCTGTCATATTCCCCATGAAACTATGTCAACACTAAATCATATCTAGCCATTCTCTGTTCAGAGCACTGCAGGGTATCCTGGATTCACAGATGATGTACACAGCTCACTTACTCATTTCCTCTTCAAATTGCATCACATGCCCTGAAGACATTTTTTACTTCTCTTCCCCTGATTTCCTTCCCTAATAATTTCATCACTGGTAACAATATTACAAATCATATTCAACAGGAAATATAAAAAAGATGCCTCATATAAAGAACGTAGAAATACATAATCATATATCCCAGGAAATGACAAATTGTTGACATTTGGTGTGCATCTTTACTTTTGGGGGGCTAATAAAACAAAATACTTGGAGTACGTGGCTTATACAATAAATATTAATCTTCTGATGGCTCTAGAGGCCAGAAGTCCAATATCAATGTATTGATTGTCTATTAGGTGCAACTCTAAGATTTCTTTAAGTATGCCAGTGTCATGAGATTAGGGTCAACTCACAAGGGCTCACTTAAATTTAGTATCCCCAAGGCCTGTTCACAAATATAGTCATATATGAGTTTAGAATGTCAATATGAAGTTCTGGAGTGGTCTGAATTCTATAGCAATGCCATATAATAATAAATAAATGGTAAGTATTTTCATTAAAAATGCATTATAGTAAATACAAATTGCCTTTAGTCCTCCTTCAGTTACTTCCTACACTTTGAATACACTCACACCTCTCTTTTGGCCACCTCCATGTCTCCAAATGTGCTGCAGAGTATCACACAAAGCAAAGATAGGCATGTCAAGGCATTGCAGGGCATCCCAATTCACCTTACTCTCTGGATCTGGCTGTATCCCACTTCTGATTCTTTCCTAAAGTTGAAATGCCCGTGAAAGTAAATGCTTTGAATCAAGTCAGAATATTAAGGCAGCAGGATAGGACAACTGTAGATGTTCACAAAAGAGGATGTCTTTGTTTTTTGTTCTTTTTTCTCCTGGATGAGACAAAATACCTGACACCCAAAGTTAAAGAAGGAATGCATAGCTCACACTTTGTGAATGTTATAGGCTATGATCTGGTGGCTCCAAGGAGGTAGAGGGGCAATCCTTTGTTCTGGTGGAAGACAGAAAGGGAACAATGGAGAGAGACTTATCAGTGTCTTTCTGTCCCTTTTATATTGGATCTACACTCCCGGGATTAGGACCAAGCCAAACAGTGAACAGATCCACCAATCACACCGCCTTGATTGCAGTGCTGCACTGTGAATCAGTCACACACTCTAGATTTAGTCACCTCCACAGAAAAAAACCCATGATCTCACCAGACTTTGGTGGGACATCTAGACACAAACCACAACAAAGGACTTAAACAGCACCTTCAGAAAGTGTCAAGAAGCACAGGATAACTTTGTTCAAAGTTAGAAATAGTTTGTGATAAAACAATGCCAATGTTTGTTTAACTGCTATAATTTTTAAAAATTTAACTGTTGGTGTTGAAATCTTAAATTTTAAAACTATGTCACTTGTAAGTTCTTGTTTTAATTGTATTTGTACTCTTTAAAAAAATAAAAAAATATTAAACATTGGATCATATAGCCTAGGTCTATGTGTATGTATTTCTTACATATGTATGTGCTTGTGATTTATGTATATGTATTTCCATACATACATCTATTTCTCTCTGAAGTAAATCCTCAAAATCATGCTAGCCCTGTGGCTTCTCTGAGCAGGATGTCCATGCAGTCTCCACGGGCTACAAAGCTTTCATCTTAGGAACCTGTGCTTAACATTGGTCTTTGGGTTATCTGGACAAATCAGTGCTCCTGTTTGGCTCTATGTGCACTGCTTAGGGGAAGTTTCTTATGCACTGTTGCTCCCATGGACACTCTCTGCAGCTTTGCCTGTCACTCTCCATCACATATTTGTTGAGTAATCAGCAACCTTGTCCACTTTCTTCCAGTTTCATAGCACTTACTTCATCTAGTAACCAGGAAATATTGATGTTACAGTAGAATTATTGTTGGCCTCCGAAGCTGGAAGCGGCTGAGGTGTCATTCCCCTTTTCTCCTTACCTTTCTAGGTGGTGGATACATTGTGTCAACTTGAGAAGTCAGAAGCTTGGCTAGATTCAGAAGCTTGGCTGGATCCACTTGCAGGTTCCACAATGGGGGCCCTGCCCTGGGGTAAGAGGACCTCCACCCACAGTGACTCAGCACAAAAAAGGTATATAAAGGAGTGGAGAAAGGCTCCCGTGCCTCACTCCGGAGGAGCGGCAGTCTTTGCCTTAGACAGTGGATCTTCACAGTCAGCATAGAAGGCAGAGAGAGTCTTGATGGACGCCGCAGCTGCTGTTCCTCCTCTGCCCTCTGTTGCTTTCTGCCGCCTTGAACTGCTGTCCTTTGTCTTAGAGCCAGGGGAGTGTGGATTGAAATCTCCATTAACTGTGAGCTATATAAGCCTTGCCTTCTTTCATTTTGGGAGTTGGTATTTTGTCCCCACAATGAGTAAAAAGAAAGCAAGATACTTTCAGGCCCATTTGGAGCAAGGCTGGATCGGCTCTTGCTTTGTCACTGCTCTGGTCTGTTATGGTTGGGGGATCCTCCCCCCCCACCGTGCTTCTACTTGGCTGACACATCTGCTCCTGTCCATTGTGTCACCATCTCTCTGGCCTGAGGCTTGGTCTTATATAGAAATAACACTGATACTATCTCATTTACATAGTCCTTTAAAATAATAGATTCCATATTCATGGTAGTATAAAGTACAACTCAATTTCTGTCTATCAAATCATGGATTGAAAATTTCCCCTGAGTTTTTATTTGTTTAGAGAAGATGATACAGATTTGGATTTAAGAAATCTTATTTCATTTTATGCACTACAACTAATTTCTTTTAGTGCATAACTTATGCTTGCACAAATTTCCATTGTCAGATTTTATTTATAAAAAATTTGCTCTGTAATTTCTTATTTTACTTAAAATTATTAATATATGCTTATAATATTTAAATAATATATACATAGTGGTGTATTAGTACATAGGCATATTCAATTTTGATTCAATTTACTTCCCCTTTCTCACCCCTCCTTACTGAATCACATCCTTAGAATGTGGGGAGTTGAAAAGAGGGTGGACTGAAGAGCTGGCCAAATAGCTCAGTGGATTAAAACCCCTGCAAGCAGGTGCAGGGCCAGGGGATTCTGGGTTCTATCACCAGCATGCTGTACCAGCCCCACCCCCAGAGGCTCTCTGAGACTGTAATTGAGAGTGGGTGTGGTGGTGCATGCCTGTAATTCCAGCTTTTGTGAGGGTATAAATAGGCGGGTCAATACCAGTTGGATCTAGTAACACCCTGTAGACTCTTCCCTAAAAAAGAAGAGAGGGTGGACTGAACTCTGGAGAATTCTTCTAATTGCACATGTAAAATTGCAGCAAAGATTATTCTGATTTGGAAGCACATTTTTGAGACACTTTTTGGATTTGGAGTGTGGTAGAAAGATTTAAAGAAATTGCTTAAATAAAAATAAAACTACTTCTAATATATATGGTTCACTTTGCATTTAAAAATTAAAATCAGAAGCTGAAAATGGTAGAAATTTCAAGAAAAAGAGCAGGTTTTTAAATTGGCCAAGGATGGGTCTAAATGTCATATCTTTGTCTTTATGTTATGGATTTGGAATAAACTTATTTTTAATTCGAAAGAAAAATGATGTGAGTTTATCATATATGATATGTTTTAAAACATTGTATGTATATTTTCTAGAAATTATCGACACACATCCATGAGGCTAACCTTAGCTGATTATCTATGCATTATCTCACAAAGGATTATCAATTTTGTGGCCAGAATACTGAAAATCTACTCTTAGCGTCTTTCACAGAGGAACTGTATTGTGACTTACTGTAATCGCCATAGACCTCTAACTTACTCATTTTAACTGAATTTGATACTTACATCTCAGCATCAATCCTCTCCACACCTCATCCCCTGCTGACCCCCATCCTGTGGAATAAAAATTTAAATATGTGTAAAAGTCACAGATCTCTGCAGGATACTGTAAATGTGGAGATCTTTTCACAATGCCTGTCTTAGAATTTGTCCCTGGAGCAAACTGTCAGGCAGATAAAGCCTGCCAAGGTTGCTGGGCACTTGTTGTTGTTGTTCTTCTCCCAGACTTTTCATCCGCATCCTGACACCAACATGTGTTCCTTTATCAATTTTATTAATTGAAGCAGTGAAAACTGATGATAGTCACTAACCTCCTCCTTTTTCCTTCTCGTTACAAGTGTGAGGCATTTGAAATGTAGGCTTCTTGTGAAGCATATGCTTGAACCTGTGATTTATATTTGAAGAGAAGAAAGAACCCTTGGTTTATTTGCATTATTAAATTGCTTTCTTTGCTGATAGAAGAGCAAGTCATAGAACTTGAATTTTCTCAGCTAAATAATGTGTGAAGATTATTTCTTGAATCAGTAAAAAAAATTTATGTTATGACTGAATTCTATATTTTTACAATAAACCGACACTGCTCATTTATGATCTCTTGGCGTGACAATGTCCTTCACAAAGACATGAAGCTGTGAACCCTCCTGATGCTTCTATTTGTCCTACAGAGCTAGCTCTTTTCAGAGCATAAGGATAAAACAGCTGCTGTGACTGAAATCAGTTATGAGCTATAAAAGTCATCAGGTCTCCTTAAACAGCAACCTCTTCTTCATCTTGTCAGTCTACAGAACCATGGAAAATTGGAGTTAAACATTGTTCTCGGTAATTTTAAAAGATACCACAGTGTCTTGAATTATATATCATTTGAGTCAATTGGTAGAAATCATACCTGACAGTACAGTGCTCACCCTTGGAAAAGAAAAATGTAGGTCAAACTATATGCATTATGTATACATCACATATTTTAAATTCACATTGCATATTTAGTAGCGATGGATATCCATCCTGGGATGGTGCAGGGTGATTTTCTGCCTCACGTTCTCAACTCATCGCTTTGGCATGGGGAATCCTTTTTAGAAATTATGTGAGCTGAGGTTAGTGATTACAAGGAAAGGGGAGCAGTGCTATCCCTTGAAAACAATTCTAAGGCTAATATGAATATAAAATTCTCGTTGGACTAAAGCACCTGTGTAGACAGGCGCAGGGACCAAGGTTCTTTCTCCTCCCCCTCGTGCTCCCACCGGTGCTGGCCCCACCCTTGGGGAACCCTGAAAGGTGAATGAGACTAGGTGTGGTGGTCTGTACCTGAAATCCCAGTGCTCAGGAATGAAAACAGGAGGAACATTATGAATCCTAATTGTGTAGTGAGACCCTGTACTATATACATTAAAAAAAAAAGACTTAGAAATATAAATGCAAAATTCATATTAGAAGGGGTAACTGCAAAATGTTTATTTTCTCATTACAGATTAATGTAAACAGGTGGCATGTGAAAAGTCTAATGATATGTTTGTGTTTCCCATTTGATATGATTGTATTAGTATTACATAATTGCTTTTTGAGGAGATTAAGTACCAAATAAAATAAAGCATGAACCATGATCCCTAAGTCATTCAAACCTTTAATAAAAACTGGTTTTCCTCACTAAGAAATTTCACTTCTTTTCTTGCTCTATAGGTATAAAAAGCAACACTTGGTCTTATTCTTGTGCTCCTACAGAGTGGCAAATGATCATTACAAATTACATTTCAAGCTGAGTATTTTTACTCCAGATATATTTACTGTTTTCAAATTTAAATTTGAACACAGCTTCACTATGCTCTTACTTAGATGTTTAATCAGAGTACATGTAGTAATTTGTTATGTACATAAAACTTTCTCTAAGAAATGCAACATAATTGTACATTTATATTCTTCTAGAGCAGTAAGATGAACATAAATATTGAAATAATTCTATGTTAAAATATTTAAGAGGGCAGTGCTACTATATTTGACATACCAATTGTAAGCAAAGTATCACATATTCTACATACTTTTTAAAACATTAGAGCTCTAATACAAGTAAATAGTTTCAGGGTATCATGAATTCTCTCTAGTCATGCAAAAGCATACTAGACATATCTTATTTAACTCTTATAAATGATATTTTCTTAACTCAATAGCTTATATAAGCTGAATTCTAGAAGTGAGAAAAGAACTGAAATATTCTGAATTAGAGTGTTTTACTCCCTCCCTCCTTCCCCCCTCCCTCCCTCTCTTGTTTCTCTGCATGTTTTCAATTCATGCAATTTACAATCACCTTGAGGAGTGGTTTCTTGTGTATACTCCAATCAATTGCCTTATTTTAAATCCCCATCCCCTTCACCTTCTCCTCCCCCCACCCACTCCCTAGTAACCTATTTTTCATACCTGTTGATCCTGTTTGTCTTAATTCATGGTATGGCATATAGTACATTAATTGGGATTATTAGTGTCCTGTACATGGCACAACTGCATTTGTTTTTCTTCTCTTTCTCTTCACCACTCAAACTCGTTCCAATGGACAACTTCCTTATAATAACAGATCTGTGCTTGGTTCCCTTCTGTGCATTTATTTTGTTGTACTTCACCACACTCAAATGAGAGATAACAAAGGTACTTAAATTTGCACATCTGGTTTATTTCACCATCATATTTCCCAAGTTCATCCATTTTCCTGCAATGTCTAGGGTTTGTCAAACATTATAGCCAAGTAACATTCCATTATATATAGTTATTACAAAGCCAGTGAGATAGCTCAGCAGAGTTAGCTCCTGCTTTGGAAAGTACAGGGACAAGGGTTCAATCCCCAGTCCCTCATGCCGCCCCAGCCCTGCCCTCAGGGGCTCTGAGATGCACGACCAAGTCTGGGTATGGTTGCATAATCCTATAATCCCAGCACTAAGGAGGCAGAAAACAGGAGGATCACTACAAGTTTGAGCTGTGTAGTGAGACTCTATACCAAAAACACAAATGAAAAAAATAAAAATAAAAGGTTATATAGTCATTACACTTGCTTTATCCATCCATCTTTCAATGGTTCTACAGGCTCTTTCTTGGATTTAGCTAGTATGAATGGCATTTTTATAAACATTGGCATGCATGTGTCACAGGTGTATGATAATTTAAGCTCTTTAGGAAAGATACTTAGTAGAGAACTAGCTGGATCATAGAGAACTTCTAACTTAAAATTATTATTATTATTATTTATTTGGAACTGGGTCTCGCTACACAGAAGTGATCCTCCTGTCTCAGCCTCCCCCTCACTGAGATTACAGGCATGCACAACCAGTGCCTTGTTTTGTTGGCAATTGAAGAGGGTTCCTTTTTTCACTCCAGCCATGCCAGAATTGCTGTTTGATTTCTGAATGGTTAAATGGTTTGGGCTGGTGAGATAACTCACAGGACTAAGCATTTGTTTCAGCAAGCACAGGGACCTGGATTAGATTCAAAGTATTGCTTGTGGCACTGGCCCTGCCCCCAGGCAGGCAGAACCTGAAACAGAGAGAGACAGTGATGGTATAATCCTGTAATGCCAGCTCTGAGGAGGCTGAAAACAGAAGGATCACTGCAAGTCTGAGTTGCGTAGTGATCAAATATATTTTTTAAAAATAAAATAAATAGGTGATCTGCATTCCAGAGCAAAGTGGAATGTTAACATCATTTGAATTTGCACTTCACTGAAGGCCAGAGATGAGGAACATTTTTCCATGTATTTGTTGACTATTTGAATTTCTTCTTCCATGACGTGTCTCATTTCTGTCACCCGCTTTAGTTTTTGCTCTTATATCTTATGTGGCTTAGCTTTTTGAGTTTGAATATTCTAGGCATTTGTCATCTATGTGAAAGTGGAAGACTATAGGTGACTTTTTTTTTTTTTTTTTTTTTTTTTTTTTTTTTTTTTTTTTTTTTTTTTTTTTTTTTTTTTTTTTTTTTTTTTTTTTTTTTTTTTTTTTTT
>PVKA01002011.1:60117-92587 GCA_004027165.1 Ctenomys sociabilis | reverse complement strand
TTGGAAAATTCTTTTCTACATCTATGTCTTCAAATATTTTACCTAGTTTATTATTACCTAATACATTTAATGTTTCTTATTTATTCATTTATTTTTGTGATATTGGGGATTGAACTCAGGACTCTGCTTGCCAGGGAAGCACTTATTCTATTGAGCTGTCTCTCTTGCCTTAATATTTATGTTTTAATATTTAGATTTTTGATCCATTTTTATTTTAATTTATTGATGTATAGAGAAAAGGGTCCAATTTTCTTCTTCAAACAGAAATCTAGTTTTTCCAAACCATTTGTTGAGTAGGCAATCTATCTTTCTTGCAATGTATGTTTTTGGCTTCTCTCTCAGAAATCACTATTTGAAGGTAGGTGTGATGGTATATTCCTGTAATCCCAGCACTTGGGAGGCTGACGGAGAAGGATTGTGAGTTTGAGACCATCCTGGACTACAAAGTCATCTCCAGGCCAGCCTAAGCTACATAGTGGTACCCTGTCTCCAAAAGACAAGATGGAGAAGAAAGATGGAAAGAAAGAAGAAAGGAAGGAAGAAGGGAAGGAAGGAAGGAAGGATTTTCATTTGATAAGTTTTCTGTGACTTCAACTGTGTTCCAATGACCAGAAATTTGTTTTTGTTTCAGTATCACGCCATTTTTACTGCTATTATTTTTGTAGTATAGCTTGAAGTCAGATAGTGCTATGCGTCCTGCTTTGCTCTTAATTCCTCAAATTACTTGTGCTCCTCTGCATCTATTCTGGCCCCATATGAAATTTATGATTGTTTTCTCTAGTTCCATAAAATTTGCTGTTGGTATTTTGATTGAGATTTTATTCAATACATGAAACACTTGGAAATATGCTCATTATAGTAATATTGAGGGCCAAGGAGATAGTTCAGCTACATAAGCACCTGCCTGGCAAGTGTAAAGTCCTGATTTCAATTCACAGATAAAGATATAGATATAGATATGGATATAGTGATATAAATATAGATATAGATAGATATGTCTGCTTATTTGAGAGGGAATGAAAAGAACAGATTGAAGACTGCTTCTTCAAAAGAATACATAGAATGTTTTATCTTTTGTCTTAGTTACTCTTCTCTCATTGGTGGGACAAACACCTTACACCCAAAATGAAGGAAAGAAATGTTTATTTAGCTCACAGTCAGTAGAAGTTTAAGTCCATATTTAGGTAGTTCCATGACAGAGTGGCACATGGCAGAGACCAGCCATTCATAGTGGTGGCAAAGAGCAAGAGCACAAGGGTGGGAGCAGTGGCAACAATGGATGTAAGAGCAAGTCTGTCTCCCTGAAGTTGCAGTCAGGCTATCTGCCCCAGGCTCAGTATAGTATTCACATCCATAATCCCAATGGATCATGAGTAATCACGAACTCTTAACAGTCCACCTTATGATTTCATGAGGCTTAGGAGGGACACCTAGACACAAGCCATAGCATCTTTGTCATTATTTTTACCTTTTTCTCTTTAAAATCAAATTTAAAAATGAAAAGGAAAGCTCTTAACCAGACTCACCAAGAAAAAGCAAGAATATATTCAACTCAATGCAGCTAGAAATGAAAACTGAGAACTCACAATAAATATTGCTAAAATACAGAAGATGGTATTAAAAATTATATTCCAACAAATTTTGAAGAAGTGGACCAATTCCTAGATGCATGCAGACTAGTAAAACTAACCCAAGATGACAGAAATATGCTAACAGTCCCAAAACAAACAATGAAATTGAACCAGTAGTAAAGAATTTTTCAACTAAAAGAAGACTAAGACCCAGTGAATTAACCACTGACCTCAATGAGACATTTAAGCATGTTATATGCCTCAGGCTCCTCAAATAAATTGAAAAGAATGGAATGCTACAAAATTCATTTATGGAAGGCAGCATCACTCTGATCCCAAAACCAGATAAAACCTACGTACAAGAGACTCTAGGCTATTCTCTTTAATGAACATTGACACAAATATACTCAACAAGATTTTAGCAAATAACATGGAGGACATTATCAAAAACAATACAACATAATCAAGTGGGTTTAATTGCAGAGATGCAAAGATACTTCAATGTAGGTAAGTCAATAAATACATCACATAAGTAAAAGCAAAGTCAAAGATGTTATGATCATATCAATCAATGTAGAAAATGATGTTGACAAAATTCAAATGCCCTCCATGATTAAAACCCTGAAGCAAACAAGTAGAAAAGGACCATACCTAAAATATGGTAAGGTTAGTTGTGGCACACCAAGATTGATTTTTCCTATTGAATAGGAAAAATCTAAAACTATTCCCTTGAAAATCAGGAGCAATACAAAAATGTCCACTATCACCTCTTCTATTCAATATAGCATGTGAAACATTAGCCAGAAAAAAAAGTGGCTAAGAAAGCAGTACGGAATACATGTGGAAACATTAAAACCCAGATTTCATTATTTGCATGTTACATGATATTCTGCAAAGAAGTTCCAAAGAACTTTACCTAAAGAAAATCTTAGGGGCCTGGGAGATGGCTCAGTGGAATAAATGCTTCCCTGGCTAGTGCAAGGGCCTGAGTTCAATCACCAGTTCTGAAAAAAAAAAAAAAAAAAAAAAAAAAATCTTAAAATACAAACTTCAGCAAAGTAGATGGATAAAAGAGCAGCACACACACACATAAACATTAGAATTTTGGTTACCACTAATGTACAGAATGAGAAGGAAATTACACATTATCCTTAGTAATTACACACCAATGCATACTAGCTTCAAGCAAAATGAAATATCTAGGAATTAACCTAACCAAAGAAGTAAAAAAGCTCTACAAAGAAAACCACAATACTCTAAAGAACAATTTTGACAGGGACATCAGAAAGTAGAAAGGGTTCTTTACTCTCAGAACAATTGTAAGATGGAACATATTGGTGAAAATTTTAAGAAAGAAGAAATTATGACTTTTTAAAATATTTATATGAGGAATATAAATAAGTTGTTATAAATGATTTGATTGATACATTAATGCAAATGATAAATAATACATCAAAAACCTACAGGTTGGCCAAGGAGTACATGGATTTAATGTATTTTTTATTGGATAACACATGAATAATAAAATAATTCACTGTCCATTGAGATTGCTTCCACTAGACAATTTCTCAAATTATTTCTAAATGCTTCCTGTGTCTGTGTTTATATAATAAACAAATAGCTTTGTCTATTAATACCTAACCCGACTTTAAACACATAATGTGATGAAAAGTGGTTTAAGATGATGATTTATTCATTCCTATTTATATTTATTTATTTATTACCTGGAATCAAACTTAGGACCTTTTGCTTTCTAGGCAGCCACAGCACTGCTGCAGTGCTGAGCTGCACCACATTGCTCAGACTTATTTTTTAAGATACCAATTTAGATAGTAGATTTTCCAAGTTCCCAAGACATACAAATATATAATTATTTTTGTTTTACAACCTTAAAAATATCTACTTTAATGTCACACATTGTGAATCTAGTTTTTATGTTTTTTGACACAATGAAAAATTTATATGTGCTTAATTAACTATCATAACTATATTCTTACTTTCTCTTTGTGCTCTTTTTTCTGAGTTTTAGTTTAAAATACAGAAAAAAAGTGTTGAAGTATTTATAGAGAAGGTGTGATCCATTTGGGAAAAATAATGAAGAAGCTGAATATTTATTTATATCAGCTTATACTATTTACAATGCATAGTTGGATTAAATGGAAAAACCTAATCAATTTTCAAAAGTTGTTTCCCCTCCATCAGGCATGGTGGTGCACATCTGTATTCCTAGCACTCAGCAGCTGAGAAAGGGGGATTGTTGAGAGCTGGAGACCAGTATGGGCTACAAAGTGCACTCAAGGCCAGTCTAAGATGCAGAGCAAGACCCAGTTTCAAAAAGTATAAATGGTTCCACCTTTTTTGTTTAGTTTTGTCAGAGATAGGTATTCCATTGCCATTCAAATATTGTATAGCATGAATTCAGCAAAATATTCCAATATAATCCAGTAGTCCTTAATAGTAGTGGGTTATCTGCAGAGCTGGCAATGTCAGAAGTTGTTGACTTGAGCCTTTCACAGCTCGGCATATTGATATGGCTTTACATTTTATACCTTGTGTTATAAACGAAGGCCCATTCTGTATGTATGTATGTATATATACATATATATGTGTGTGTGTGTATATATATATATATATATATATACATATATATATATATATATACATATATATATATATATCTGTATATACAAAATAGCTACTTTTTCTTAGTTCGATGAGAAGAAAGTTTTGTACTAATAGTGTTTAGTCAAGATATCATGTCTAAACCTTGTACTATGAATAACTACTATGAAGACAACAATATGCAATGTATTAATTATTGTAACTCTCCTACTAACCTGTTTTGAAACTGTCTCATTGCTACTTCTTTCTCAATAAAATCAATTAAAAAAAGAAAAAGAAAACCAACAACAAATATTTCTCCTGTTGTGTACTCTCAAAATACTGATTATTGGTAAATTTCACTATACCATCTATGTGCTTTCTAACTCAAAAATAACTTACTGTTTACTATCCCAACTGAATTGAAGAGCAATTACATCTTATATTTGGAGGAACATAAGAAAATGTTGAATTCTATAATACACTATAAATTATAAAAATGAATTAAAGGAGAACTATATAAAAATAACAGTTAACTCAATAAAATGTGGCAAAGAAAGCTTTATAAACTTATAGTTTCATGTATATCTAGTCCAAATTTTTCATATTAGTTTATATGAAAATTTATAAATGTATCATAAAGTTGGTAGAAGCAGTCACATAGCTAACTTCATCAGAAGCAGCACAGAGATAGAAGAGCAGGACTTTCATTGAAAAACATGAATGTTTATCTTATTTTTTATTTTTTTATGTATTTAGTACAGGATCTACTAGGTCTCACTATGTAATTTGGACTCACAGTTATTCTCCTGTTCTCAGCTTCCTGAGCACTGGGCTTACACCACCAGGTCCAGGCTCAGTCAGGTCCAGCGCGCCCTGGGGTGGGGCTGGCACAGTAGGTCAGTGATTGGAAGGCCACTGCACCCCTCCTCCCCCGCACACGCCTAAGCAGGCGCTTTAATCCACTGAGCTATCTGTCTGATCCTTCAAGATTTATTTTAAAACTGCAGTTGTTGACATAGTATCACAAAGATTAGAATCAATATGTTTTTAGTATTTTTATAATGAGAAAAATCAAGATGAAATTGTGAATCGCAAAATATGGTTAATTTTCTTTAAGCATGTCTCATTTTAAAGATTTGTCAGTATAATTTTTTTCTCATATATTCAAAATGATAATTTGGCCCCTTTCTCCTGAGAATAGTCCAGAACCTGAGGAAGCTTCTCCAAACAATGGTGAGAGCTGCAATCCTTTTCAACAACTTGAAATCAGATGGAATTCTGTGATAATCCCTGTTCAACTACTATCAACTAAGATCTACACCCAAACATCAAATTTTTTGTATTTCTGAAAAATTGCTTTTAATGAAAATTATGTGGTTAAAGTATTCAGCAGCAGCATATAAATTGCTTTAGGCATGAAAACTAAAGCACAGATGTGATAAAAATCACAGCTATATACCAAATAAAATTGTAGACTATGATACAAAAATTAAAAACAAACTGAAAAAGTATGTCCTCCTTACAGAAGGAATATAGTTTATGAACTTCACCGTGGCTTTATTTTATGTAATATGTGGCAGTTTATTTTTCTTATAATCACTTCAGTAAGAAGTCAGGAAAGTGTTTATATTTTAAGTGTATGGAGGTTGACATCTGGGCTGTTAGGGTACCTAGCCCACCACACTGCAGCTCAGTCTTGGAAGGAGCTGAACCAAGTTGCCCACGTGTGTCCCGTTCTGCACCTGCATTTCTAGCCTAGGTGCTCCCGCTCAGAGTTGTCTTAAGAAGAGGATCTGTTGCCTGAGGCCTCATCAAATGTTTTAGCTTAGAGTTTCAGTGATGCAGTCCCTGTTTTCACTGATGATACATCACTTCTGGTAAGCCTGGTTTTGGGGGGAAAGAAAACATTTACAGGAGTCATATTCCTTTCCTATTTATGTTTTGCTGAGCATTTTATATTATTGGAGAGAGGAAATAAAAGTGAAAAAAATCTTCATTCCTACTTTTATTTTGGTTCAATTACTTAAATGACCATCTTAATTCCTCATAGAGCAGGTCTCTTAAAAATAACTGTAAGATTAAAGCGATAATTGTAATAAAATGTTGGGCAAGCCGAGCATATGAGTCAGTCGGGTCAATGGCAGTAACAGTCTGAGGGAGGAGAGACAAGAATTAGAAATTTTCTGGTAAGTCACTTCCACTATAAAAGGGAATATATATTACTACTTCGAAGTAAATTCAGATTAGATTTTAAATTGTTGCACAAAATCAGAAGTTACCACTGTTTTAGCAGTATCAACTATTATCTAAATGAAAAGAAAAAATAAAAGTACATATAATGTTCAATTAAAATCAGAAAATGTAGGAATAAAAAAAGAGAAACAAAAATGTCAAAACAGAAAAATGTTACAAATATGTTACATACTTAACTGATGTTATCAATAATCACCCTACATGTGAATGATCAAAATGCACTCAGTCTGAGACAGATTATTACCATTAAATTAAGATTGATATGAATCCATATATGGTTTAAAGAAACATACTTGTAAATATTAAGACGTGGATAAGTTCAACATAAAAGAATGTAATATATACCATCTTAACACTAATGAAACGAAGTGAAACGGCATATCGAATTAAATTCTGAGAAGATAAGATTTATCAAGGGTAAGAGGTAAAGCAAGATAAAAAAGTTTCAGTATTTCATGACAATTTGATGATTCTCAAGTAAATAGGCATCTGATAGTGAATTTCAAATTTCATGGGGAAAAAGAAAGAGAAATAAACAAACCTACTATCTGTCAAGATTTTAGCCCAAGTTTATAAACTATTCATAAAGCAAAACACTAGAAAAATCAATGAGGATATGGCTGGCCCAATTAATAGTGTCAACTTACATAATCTAAATGATATTTATAGTCCATTTCAAGGAACAAAATCACAATACATATGTTCTTGCCTTTCATGTACTGGAGTTATTCAACTTAGCAGAAGGAGTACAGGATACTGAAGGTGGGTTAATGTATTCAGAAAGTAGCATAGATGTAAATTGTGGGGGACTGTATTGTATAATGTGGTAGGCAAAATGGGGACTTAGGAAGACACTGATGTTCTAATCTCTGCAAACTATGAATATGGTACTTGTTTTGGAAAAAGTCATTCTGTAGATACAGATTCAAATCTTGAGATGGGAAATTTTTCTAGATTATCCAAAGATATAGACTATTAAAATTTACATAGATACCCTAACATGAAAATCTTTGTAATGTATCTATTTTTTATTTTAAAGATAAACAGTAAACAAAATGGCACAAAATTTTAAAACAAGTTAATAGAGTAACAATGGCTAATATTTTGTGTATTGTTACCTTCAATGTAGTTGTTTAGATTATAAGATATATAAATGAGAAGTTGACAAAACAATATGAGCACAAGCCTTTTTTTCCAAGGAAGTAATAGACATTAGTAATACAATTATGTTAACTATGTTGGGTACTTCATAATTAGTAACTTAATTAATTTTCCCTTTTCTTTCTCTTCTATTCTTCTATTCCCTTTTCACAGTATCTATTGTACATTATGGCTCTTGCTTATTCTTTCAGGTTCCTACACTAGATTTATACATGCAGGTCTGATTTATTTCACTTATGAGTATGGTCTCAAGTTTGATCTATTTCCTTATAAATGTCTCAACTTTATCCTTTTTTATAGCTGAGTAGTACTCCATTATAGGCCCATTTCTATCACTATGCATTAGGCTAAGTCAAAATGGACAAAAAATCTAAATATTAAATCAGAGAAAAGAAAATATAGAAGAGAAAATAGGTAAAAATCTCGAAGACATAGATGTAGACAGAAATTCTGTGAACAAATCTAAAGTGCATCAGCAATACTTCAGAGGATCAACAAATGGGATGTCATTATTAAAAATTTTTTCATTAGGAACTTGAAAAGGCAACCCACAAGTGAGAAATATTTGAATAAATTGTCTCTCAGATGAGGGTCTTCTATGTAGAATGTGTAAAGAACTTTTTCAAAAATCAGGCCTCCAAAATTCGAAGACCCAGTCCAAAACTAGGCCTCTAGATGAGCACACACTTCTCAGATGAAGAAATACAAATGAAAAAAAATGCATGAAAAATGTTCAACATCAAATTAAAACAATACTCAGATTCCATCTCACTCCAGAAAGAATAGTTGTTATCATGTAATCAACCAATAACAGATTCTGGAGAGGCTGTGGGGAAAAGAGAACCCTCCTCCACTGTTAGCGGGAGTGTGGACTGGTGCAACTACTGTGGGAGCCAGTGTGTAGAGTCCTCAACAGACTATTATTAGAGGTCCCATTCAACCCCTCTCTCCCTCTGGGTAGTTTCCCAGAAGTACTAAAAATATCGTGCCGCAGTGACATATGTGTACTCATATTTACAGAAGCTCAATTTTTCTTTTCTTTCTTTTTTCTTTCTTTCTTTCTTTCTTTCTTTCTTTCTTTCTTTCTTTCTTTCTTTCTTTCTTTCTTTCTTTCTTTCTTTCTTCTTTTTTTTTTGGTGGAACCTAGGATTGAACTCAGGCCCTTGCACTTGCAAAGGAAGAGCTTATTCCATTGAGCCTTCTCCCTGGCCCCGCAGCATAATTTTCAATAGTTAAATCTTGGAAACAATCTAAATGCCCATCAATTGAGAAATGGGTAAAAAGGTGTGGCATTTTTATAAAATGGAGTAAACTGTTCAGCTCTAAACATTTATCTATTGTTAATTTGTATCACTAATATAAAATATACCAAGAGAGAAAATTATACTCATTAATTTACTCACTTAATGCATCAAATATTCAAGAAATAAAAAATACCAATTCTATATAATATCATCCAGAAAATAGAAGCTGAGATAATGCTTGTTAACTAATTCAGTATGTCATGCATCATCCTAGTGCTACAGTGTATTAATATACCATATGAAAGGAAAACTATAGACTGGTATTTCTCATAAACAAAGATGTAACAATCTTCCAAAAATTTATGACCATCATCCCAATACCTTGGACACTTGAGACTACAAGCTTGTGAGTATGAACACAGCTTGAACAAGTAATAATTTAGGGAAAACCTGTCTTAAAATGAAACTTTAAATATAAGGCTGGACAAATAGATCTGTTTAGGCAGACACAGGGATCGGAGGTTGGATCCCTGGCCTGCCATTCTGGCCCAATCCCTGGGGTACACTGCGATGGCAATTGAGACTGGGTATGGTGGCATGTGCCTGTAATCCAAGCTCTTGAGAGGCTGTAAACAGGAGGATCACTATGAATCTGATCTAGTAGTGAGACCCTAAACACCCTGTAGACCCTTCATTAAAATACAATAAATAAATAAATAAATAAATAAATAAATAAATAAATAAGGTGGTACATACCTCAATGTAAAGGCACTGGGTTCGTTCTCCAGACACAAGAGAAAGTCACTCATCAAATTCAATAATGTATATAATGCATGTTATGGAATGTGTAAGTTTTACTGTTTATGCAAGACTGATTAAAAGATTAATAAATTAGTATAATCCACCACAGCAACAAGGTAAAGAAAACTAGTCATACTGATTATTACAACAAAAACTTAGTAAGCCAACACGTGTATAATGAAAACTCAGAACTCTTTAGAGGGGAACTTTCTCAGCTTGGAAAATAACACTTAAAATGATAAAGCCACTATTATTATAAATGTTAAGAAGCTAAAATCTTGGTAAAATTCTGTCTCTGTCTCTGTCCCTGTCCATGTCCCTGTCTCTATTCCTGACCCTATCCCTGTCCCTATGTCTGTCTCTGTCACTTTCACTATCTCCTTACTTCTTTCCCTCCCTCCCTCTGTCCTTCCTCTCTCTCTCCTGCTAGGCAGTTGATAAGAAATCACAGCTAGCACAATTAGAAAACAAAATAAAAAGTGTAGAGATTTGTGCTAAGTAAATAAAATGAGTATTAGTCACATGAATGTTCATAGAGAATATCACAAAAGATTAAAAAAATGAGTGAGTTTATCCCAACAGGTGGCAGGGTATAAGATGTGTTAAAAGTTTTAATTTCTTTTTTAATTAATTATATTGAAAAAAATTGCAATGAGACAGCTTCAAAACAGGTTGGCAGGAGAGTTACAACAATTAATACATTGCATATTGTTATCTTTGTAGTTGTCATTCATAGCACAACATGTAGACATGATATGCTGTCCAAACACTATTCTTCTTATTGAATTAAGAGAAAGTACCTATATATGTATCCTAACTATTTTGTATATACAGATACAAAATGGTCCTTCATTTATATCACCTTTTTTTTTGTTTAGTTTTGTCAAAGATGGGAATTCCATTGCCATCCAAATATTGTATGTGCATGAATTCAGCAAAGTATTCCAATATAGATCAGTAGCCCAAAATAGTAGTGGGTTATCCATAGGACTGGCAATGTTTGAATCTGATGACTTGAGCCTTCCAAAGCTCATCATATTAACATGGCTTCACTTTTCATACCTCCTTTCTACATTTTTCTGCTGGATGGTTAAGTCCAAGATAAAGCAACACAAGAAATGTAAGTTTTGTTTCTGATAAGGTCAGTCAAGTCCCCTCAGGATATATCCTGTAACCCTGTACCTCACTTTGTAGATCCTTTTTCAGTGTCAGCCATGTGGAAGAGTCACGGCCATTGCATAACCAAGAGCTTTAATTTATTATAAAAGCTAAACACTGGCTTGCTTAAAAGAGCAAAATTATGGGGGTTGAAGTCCAAAAGGAGATTTTTATATTGGCTATGAACTTTTGTACAGATCAAGAAAACATTTTCCTTCCTTTTTATGCTGTTTTCAGCCAGTTATGTGTTAGTATAAGCATCAGCTCAGTCACCTGTCATCTTTCTTGTGTGTACATTTCAGACAGAGACCATAGTAATGAGGAGGAGTGAGATTAGAAGGCTAGGAAGACAGAATCAGCCCCCGCGCATGACAGTTATCCATCTCAGCATGGCGTGTCATTGGGACACACCAGTGGAAACACAAAAACAGAATGCTTTCAAAAAATGTGAATCATGATGTGTGTGTATAGACAGTACAGTTGGGATAGATAACGCTGTGCTTCTACATAATTCTATGAGAGGCAAGATCTGCACTAAAGGTGGTTGGACAGGATATTATGTCGGCTTCTAGTACTATGGACAACCACGAGGAAGATAACAAGGTAGAAAGTATTAATTATTGAATCTTTGATGTAATTCAGGTATAAAAAATAAGATATGCAAACAGCTACACCCTATTTACTGATAAGAGACATACGGTGTAATAATGTCTGTAAGTATAATATCATGTATGCACCTTCTATGATACGAAAACATTATGGAAACAGTTTGCAATGTATTAATTTATCAAATCCATCTTGTCAAAGCATCTTAAAACTGTCTCATTGATATTTGTACTTCAATAAAACAAAAATTTTAAAAAAATGTGAAACTATTACCAATAGGGAAAATAACCAAAACACTCTAGTCTTTCCTTCTTAATTGTCTTAAAAATCCTAAGTTTGGAGATCACAAATCTCATTGCCACTTTACACTAGACTTTTGTGGAAAAGACCTCTGACAGATGAATTGTGATGTTTGCCGTGGTCATGTTTTAAGCATTTGAAGATCATCTTTACTGAAAACACTGAGGCTTCACTTAAGCTTATAGAAATCTGGTGGGTGACTTTTAGTCATTTTATGGGATAAAAAGCCTGGCATCCTTCCCTGTCTTCGTATTGTGCCTTGCCCTCTATGCTGTCTTAATCCTGGAATAAGGTTCTACTCTGCTCTGCTTTTAATCATGTTGATCATTTTAATATATTCTGTCCAAAGCATACTGTCTACTGAAGCTGCTAACTGCTTTCTTTTCTTTCTCTCTTTCTCTCAGAGGTCACAACAGACTGAGGCCCTGAAATCACTTTCCTCTCATATTTCCTAGATTCACAATGTTCAGACATTTTGCTCAGTCTGATGGCATCAGGTACAAAATATTTAGTAGTGCCTAGGATGAATTAATCATGATAATCCAGTGTTTCAACTTTATTACAGGAAACAATTTGGAACAGTGCTCGTGAGGAGTGGAAATCACTGGAATTCATTACATTCATTACGGCCTGTTTATTCTGAGCAAAGCAGGTTGGTCAATGTTTGGACCAGTTATTGAGTTCCCGCATTGAAACTTCCTACCCAAGCCTAGTACATTTTTGCATGTACAGGAGTGTGTGTGTGTGTGTGTGTGTGTGTGTGTGTGTGTGAGAGAGAGAGAGAGAGAGAGAGAGAGAGAGAGAGAGAGAGAGATCCTTGGGCTAAAACTGTACTCTCCCTGAGTCAAAAGAGCCAACCTATCATCCGCTATCATACTCACATGATCTTCCTGTATGAATGATTGTGTCTTATCTTTACCTCTAAAATTCCCTTTTTATAACCATACCAATATGAACATCATCCCTACCCCTTATCTTGGTTTTTAAAAATCAATCAACTTAAAAAAGACAGAAATATCTTGCTATATATTGTTTCAGTGGGGTTGAACTCCATAGTTCTGTCCCTATCTATCTTAATAGCCTTAAAGAAACCCTCTCCTTCATATCAACTTTATCTTCTACAATTTTTGCCTTAACACCAGAACTATCTGAATGGTAGAAAAAACTGATGTCATACTGTGATATTGGTGAATTTGTACTGAACCAAAAATCAAAAGATATGAATTCTACCTCTGAGAAAGCACCTTTATGTTTATTTAGTCTTTGGAAAATGATGTGTATTGAGCTTCAGATAATCTGATATATAATTGAATTTGTGTTAATTATATGTAGTTTTGTTTTTATGTTTTAAATGACATTTTCCCATTTAAAATGTATTATATAGTTTGATCATACTGAATATTTTCTCATCCGATTAAGTGATTGGTCAAGAACAGAAATTTAATTAGTATTTTAACTTCTTACAGAAATTATAATTAAGAAAAGAAAAATAATCACTTATTTTTTTAATCACTAAATTTATGAGTTATTCTTCAACAAACTTTGTATGATAGAGGAATGGTGGATCTCAAATGTGTGTGCAGGACAGTACTGAGGAAAATTTGGGCTGAGATTGTTAAGTCTAATGTCAAGAACTGCCTGAAGCTCTGGAACAGATTTTGCTATAGATTTAGCAATCCTGGTGTTTTAGTAATGAAGTATAAAGAAACCAAAAGCCGGGCGTGGTGGCTCAGGCCTGTAATCCCAGCACTTGGGAGGCTGAGGCAGGAGGATTGTTGTGAGTTCGAGACCAGCCTTGACTACAAAGTGAGCTTAAGGCCAGCCTGAACTGCATAGTGAGACCCTGTCTCAAAAAGACAAAAAATAAAAAAATAAAAAAAATAAAGAAACCAAAAATGAAATGAGAGAATGCTTTTCTGTGTATAGACTATATTCAGAAACTGCTGGGTAGAAATACAAAGCTTTTGGAATTGGCTCTGTAAGGACAGCCTTTGTATCTGTCACTCCCAACACGTAGCCCATGTCGTCTTCATGGTAATGTCCAATGGCCTAAGGAAAAAGAAATTTTCTAAGAGTTTGTAAGAAAACAAAGGAAAGGAAAAACACACAGAGAGAAATATAAGGGAAAATGAAGGCAGACAGTATGAAGAAATAAAGTAAAAAAAAAAAGAGGGAAAGAAAAACAGTAGAGTGATTAAAGATGGATAAATACGTGCTTTTGTCTAAGCAGGATGCTTTCTCCCCAGTGAATGAGCCCAGCACCTGTACCGTGATGTGCCTGGGCACAACCCAAAGGCTTCATTAACTAGAGCGCTGTTTCCTTGCCTACAGTCCTCAGGTACGGGAAAACTTGGATAAAAGATTTGCTAAAGTGAAACAAGAAACTCACAACCTCTTAAGTGTTGATATGCAAAGTAATTCATAACAAATACACGATAGCTGATTGTTTACATAGAACTCTGAGTGTCTTAATACAGATATCGAGTTCTTCCTAAGATATAACTTTTATTTATTTTATGTATTTTATTATTCCCTGTATTTTACTGCAGAGCATTTGTGTACTTTTAAGAAATGAAATTTAGGGCTGGCGAGATGGCTCATTCTAATAAGTGCTTCCCTGGCAAGAACAAGGGCCTGTGTTCAATCCCTGGTTCAGTTGCCAAAAAAAAGGAAATTTATAAAAATACCATTTATTTTTATCCTTTCTTTGCCTGATAGGCATTTGGGTTGTTTGCAAGATTTAGCTATTACAAAATGTGCTGCTATAAGCATAGGTATATATACATCACTGTGGTATGATACTTTCAGTTCATTTGGAAACAGGCCCAGGAACGTAATGGCTGGATGACATGGGATCTCTAATCCTAGTTTTTAAAGAACCTGTGTGCTGATTGCCACAGTGGTTGCACCAGTCTATATTCCCACCAACAAGACAGAAGAGCTGCTTTTTCTTCATAGCTTCTCTTAGTTCATTCAAAGGAAAAATTAATTTTTATGTTGTTTGATCAATTTTGCATAAATGTTCTGGGTAATTTGAGCAGCTACTTTGAAGATAGTAATGTGCCATACAATAACCATTATTAATCTCCCATCATCTGGTTTTGAAAGTCTCTACCATTTTTATTGGGTTTTTCTGGTCTATTTAAAATAAAAATGAGAAAAAAAATACATGAAATTTAAAGAATATACTAAAGTAGAAATTGCAACATTCCTCTCTAACAAGATGCTTTAAAATCATTCCACCTCTCTCAGCAAGACAAATGGGCTCAGAGCACATAGCTCTATGTCAGGAGCCTGGGACCATAGCTACAGTAAGAGCTCCATGAGAGAGCTTTCCAACTTTGCCAAATTTGCTTTTAGAAATCATAGGAAAGAAAGAAAGAAAAAAGCTAGGGCCAGGAGGATGGCTTAGTGGAATAAGCACTTCCAAGCACAAGGGCCTGAGTTCAATCCCCGATTCCGCCAAGAAAAAGAAAAACGTTCATTATTTTCCCAAATTGGAACATTTCCTTCAAAAGCAATTTCATGGTTTTTCTAAATTGTCAACAGTTTTTGTTCAGAAATCAAATTTTTGAAATAATAATTATGTAACAAATGTTTTTTAATATAAAATTGAATTCTCATTGTGTGTGGTTTTCATTAGTAATAAATATTTTTTAATCAACAATATTATATTGTAGTAAGTTAAATTATGTTCCAAAACCACTCTTGCTGATATTGTGTTTATATTATAAGCTTACTGTGCTATTTTCTCTGCATTTACACAGTGCAGTTTTTGAAGGTACTTAATACACTATCCTAGATATATACATATAGATGTAGATATATGTAAATATAGATATAGATATAGATAGATGTAGGTGTAGATATATATACATATATATAGATGTAGATAGAGATAGATACAGATATACCATATATATATAATATATATATATATATATATATATATATATATATATATATATACATATACATATCCTATGTAACTTTCCTAGAAGGATAAAAATAGCAATAAACACTGGCATCAATGGTTTTTTCATTTTTTTCATTGAGGAATCACAAGAGAATTTTTGGACTTGAAATGACAAATTAACAAGAGTTTGAGGTCAGGGATATAGCTCAATGGTGTAAGCGCCCATCTGGCAAGTGCAAGGTCCTGAGTTTGAACCCTGATTCCACCAAAAACAAAATCAAAAACAAACAAACCAAGAGTTTGATATGAATAATAGTAAGAGATTTTAGGTAAATTATATATTATGTATTACTAACTGCTGTTCCAGAAATTTTGTCCTTTTTTACAAAAAAAGGATGATTTTTCAGCTTAATAAATGTATTTGAGTCATTCTCATGTGTGTCTTAGTTTGTATGTGCATATGCATATATGTGTGCATGACTAGCATTAGAAGATTCCTAAGCTTCTTATTTTCTTTAATTATTCATCTGTTATCAAGTCTATTTTTTATGCAGATGGCTATAAAGGGTGTATTGAATATTTAAGGAGAATTCATTATTGGAACTGATATAAAAAGAAGAGGTTGTTCTTTAGAAATAATTTTGAAAGTAAATTACCTTTGTAATATATCATTCATTTGCTCAAATGATTTCTGTTCAGTGTCTTTTCTGATTATAATATATAGTAATTTTGTTGGTTTTTAACATGGAATATATATAAAAATAAAATTTTTAATAGATATATTTGATTTGCTGCATGCTTTTCCTCTTGCAGCTTTCCTTATATAATCTTTGTGACTGAGACACTGTCAAGAAATTATTTGTGTTTTTTCTTTGTATAACATAATTCATTACTCCTTATTTCCTTTCTATTGTTTCTGTCTGGATTTATATATAATTTTATAATACTTAAGTATTATATGTATTCTAAAAATTGAAGCATGAATCAAACTATAATGTATTTATACAGCATTTCAAATGCTTATTTATATTAAAAATAGTTATCTTTATTTTAAAAATACATTTACATATAACTTTTTCAGATCTATTAAAACACCAAAAAAGTTCATCTCATTCAAAGCTTGGCATCAGCAATTCTTAGACAGAATAAGAAAAGTGAACCATAAAATATTTTAGTTTTGTGTATATGAAATTTCTGATGATAATTTATGCATGATGAAAAATTTAAATTAGTCATAGGCTCAGGAATTACAAACATGCAGAGTGGCTATAGATTCTGTGCTCACAAATATCATGTTTTTATTAATTATACATGAAAAGCACTTAAAAATAACTATGTACAAAATAATACTAAAGTCAAAATTATACATAATTTCTTTAAGATGGTTTGTCCCAAATCCCAGTAGAAATGGAATAACTTACTGCCATGCCCCGCTGCAAGACTAACTTCATTGATTTAAATCACACACAAGGAAAACCTAGTTTCCTCATAGGTACCCTCACCAAAATCAATTTTCAAAAATGGTAGTGGAGGAAATATCATCACTTTGATCTGCAGCAAGAGGATCTGAGATGACAAGAAAACATTTGCTCTTACCAGTTAAATAACCCTAATGTTTAAAGACAGAAGCATCCAGTTCAGCCTTTCTGAGGCCAGGAGAGAGGTCCATATAAGTTGCTGGGTGAGGGACAGCCCATGGGTTACTCACATCGTACGAGATTCCAGAAGGCAAAGATGAAGTCATCCATACCCTGCACACAATGCTCTGCTCCCACTAAATATCTGTCTTGTAAATATCACCAACCAGGAGTTCATGAAAGGTGATAGAAGGATAAACAGAAAAAAGTCAGTCTCTCTGGAATTCACTGGCAGTCCTTGAGCTAACTCAGAAATGCTCTGCAGGGAACTTTGCAGCCAGCCTACAAAGATATTGAAGAGACAGAATATACTGTTGGAAAAGGAAGAGGAAGTTAGTACTTTCATCCCTTTCCTGGCTAATGGCTCATGAAAAAAAATGGGGGTTTGAATTTGTAAATGACCCATTGCAAGCAGAATTTCCAAAAGCCCTAAGGAAGAAACACAGTGATGGACAGCACTGCTGGATGTGGTGAGCTGCAACAATTTGTGTGCTGCAGCCCAGCCACCTGCTCAATCTCGTGAGGTGTCCTTGGATGCCAGGCCAGGGAGGTGGCCAGCTGAGGCCAGGATTCAGAGCAGCTGTGGGCTGGCATTCTTTTAGTCCTCCAAGATTTCTATCCCTGCAGTAATTAGAAGAGGGCCGGTCATGGGACACTCCCCTGGCTACAGAGCCTCTGTCAGGCTGGTAGGAGACACCTACCTGGGTACGCCCACTCGTACATGTAGTTTCAGACTGGGCCTTCATGCGGCTGAAAAGTCCAGGGCAGTAATTCCATCTGGTGTGCTGCATTCCACGCACACCTGGGCTCGGATACAATTACAACTTAGAATTTGGAGAAAAAAGACTTTGAGGAGTCTTTTTGTTGGGTTGTTTCATTTTCTGTTTTAAACTTTGTTTCTGTTTCTCAAGGTGAGAATTCTTTTTTTTTAAATTTTAGTTTGCTCGTTTGATTGATTTTTGTTTTTCTTTGCCAGTTTCTTCAGACTTTGGTAACCTTGCTTTTCCCCTGCCTGATTCTAGTGTATTTTTTTGCTTCTTTTCTCTATTTTTCCTCCTCTCCTCTTTGATATTTCTATTATTAAGTATTTTTACTTCTTCGCTTTCTATATAATCTCATTTTTGTCCTTTTATCTTTCATTTTATTTTTCTCCTAGTTTTCTTTGTCTTACTGCTATCTTATTCTATAGATGCGCTTCTGTTACTCAATAAGATGAACATCACTCTTTCTTCCCTTACTTCTATCATAACTTTCAATGTTTTAAAGTTTCTGTCTTTCCTCCCTCCATTTCCAAGTCCAATCTCTAATTGTATAAATATAAATATTTGCTAATCTTTTGAAAATTAACTCTGCAAAATTCATCATTTTATTGTTTTCTACCATTAGTGAAGATCAGTGAAGTGTCACATTTAGTGTATATTAGCTACAATTCAACATGGGTTGCCTAAATATTTACATCATAATTGCTGGCTTTTTCTCTAGGTCTAAGAAGGTTGCCCAATTAGTTTTTATTTTATGGTACTATTTTGTCTTTGGTAATGGTACTGTATTTAATTTGTTTGACATTATTAGGGCTACATATTGTTATTATCTTTCTGTAAGCCAAGAATCAGGTCACCTTTGGAACATTAACAACACTAGAGTTCATTCCTAGAGAATTTGGATGCACAGAGAGCTACATTGAACTTTTACTTCTAAAATTGGCTTAGATGGTCAATCTTAGGACTGTGGCAAAGGATTATAGTAAATCATACAAAAACTCATGAAAATACTGGAAAGCAACTACATATGTCTCTCTATGGAAGAAAATTGTTAGACTGAAAACATGCACAATCAGCAGAATAAAACGAAGTGGAAAACAATAGACACATGAGAAGTAAAAGTAATAACATGTTTCCCAAACTCATAAACCCCAAAGCCAGTCCTGATGGTGCTGAAAAGAAGAACAGCATACACTAGACAAGCAACTTAATTGAAAGGATAGCACAAAAGTTTAGAATGCAGCTTAAAGAAGTATTTATTGGAATTAGACAAGATGTAACTTGTAACAGAGAACAGAAGTAATAACCAAAATGGTGTAAGAGCTTTTAGAAGAAAGGAATAAAAAACTAGATGAACTAAACAAAACAATGCAAAACATAAATGATCATTGTAGCATAACTGAAATAAGTGAAAATTCAAGATATAATACAAATGCATAGACAAATTGTTCACAGAAATAATGGCAGATATCTTCCTGATTAGAGGGAAAAATAAACATACATATCATTAACACACACAAAACACTAGGTAGCCATCCTCAAAAGAGAACCTCTCCATGCCACATTATACTTGCAATTCTAAATGTCCATCAGAGGGACAACATTTAATCATTTGTCTGTCTAAGTATTTAAACACATGATAATCAAAAATGCATTTTTCACCAATTTTATAAGATTCTATAACAGGAAATATGTACCAAATTTGTTCAGTACAAAAATTGACTGGTTAAGATGATCCTAGTCAGAACAACACTGGAGATAATGGGGATGCAATGTAGTTAAATAAACTACATTGGAGTCACTTCCAAGTGACACTCAAGGGAAAGCTGTTAAGTAATTAAACCTACTGGATAAAAGCAATAAATCACATATAGAGGCCAATCAATAAGGGTCATGGACACTTGTCCATGCAAACTCTACTACCCAAACTGTAATGGCCAGGAGAGCTTACAATGAAGGTTTCCAAGTCCCAAAATTACAACTTCCAACTCTGACTCATGTATTGGCTTGTGTACATAGAATTATTCTTTAAAGTTCATGGACAAATGAAGTATTTCTGTGACAATGAACACTTCAACAGCATTTGTGATCACAAGAGCAGCATTATGAAATGATTTCAAGACATCTTAGAAAGATATACTCAATGCCATTAAGTCAAAATGAATGAATACATCTGGAGGCTAATCAAAAAGAAGGAAAATGAAAAAGGTTGCAGCATGAAAATAATACGAGGACTGGAATAACTCATTACCTCTCAGTGATCAAGATTGGTGTGAATTATCTCAGTTCCCCAATCCAAAGACACAGAGAGTCAGAGTTTATCAAGAAATAAGGCACAACAATATGCAGGTAAAACCAACCAATGGCCCTACGCTTCAGCATCACTTCTTTTTCTGCATGTGATTCATTTTATTTTCTGCCTTGATTTTTGAACATGTTTGATTATTAAGCAAAATAACGGAATAAATCTTGATGCTGCCTAAAGGATACCATAGAACTTTCAAAATAAAAATAGGTATAAATATTTAATAATAGCATGTTTTAAAAAAGAATTTCCACAACTACATAGAAAAAAATAAAAATATTATATCCTCTTTGTTTGTAATAATCTGATAGTAATTTATCAGTGTGTTAATTTCCAAAATTTCGCAATTTAATTTTTAGATATTTTACTCAATGATTTCACATTTTCAGTTATACTAAAATTTATTTTCTTTGTTATTTTACATTATTTACTTGGAGATTACTTATACAAATACTTAACAAAATGGATGTGGGAAATGTCTACACATTTACAATATGCTACAATGAAATGTTCTCATTTTAACTTAGTTTTTAATTTTTTTTCACAATATTTTATAAATGGCTTTAGTGGAAAAGTGATTTTGATACATGTAATACAGGTTTTCCACAAATGCAATTTTAATGATGGCAGAAGTTACTCCATCTGAGCTTAGAAAATTAAATTTGGCTTTTTTTTCTTTTTTTAATAAGAAAATAGATGTTTATCAGCATCTCAGATTTCCTTTAAGCCACAGAATCACTCTATCTTTTAATAATTATTTCTTCTATTATTAAAAAATACATTTTACAGGCATGCATGCTTATTTGCTTCTTCATGTATTACTATTTAATAAGTGCCATTTAGATTAAACAAATTTATGAAACTTCTCCTTTGTTCAGTACATTAAATCATCAGACAGTTTATTTCAAAACAGATTTACCTGCCTGTCAACTGCAAGGTCATGAGTTCAATTCCAAGAGGAAAATAATGATTTCCATGGAATAATGAGAAAAAAATTTATTTCCAGAAGCCAAATTAAACCGAAATGACTGTATGGTATTCCATAATTATAGTATTGCAGGAAGATAGTGAAGCTTCAGCTCAGTGTAATTTAATGCACTACAGTGATATATGTTCAGAGAGATGGGCATGTAGCAAGAGCTGATCTGTTGTATAAAATTAAGCAGTAGGTGGGGAAATGGGATGAAAGAGATTTTCATTTGCAAACCTGGCACCAGTCAATATTTTAAATACAATTGAAAGTCAGTCTGTACACACTGAGAGAGGGAGGTGACATAGCCTAAAGTCACTGATGTAACAATTATCACCGAATGAAGTATTAAATATATTCAGTATTAAACATCTGAGATTGAATTATTCAATTATACTCTCTTCGGCTATTACATGACTATTGAAGATATTTATATCAAGGATACATTTGAAAAGTTACTTTAAATATTTAATTTGTCCCTCATGCAAGTAATTATTGTAGTTTCAAACATCCTTTTTGAATTTATAGGTATTCATAGAATAATGATGAACGAAAATAGTACTAGTTACTAATTAAAAAGATAATATAAGTTTGAATAAAGCTGACTAATTTATTATCTAAGAATAAATACATTATCTATTAACATGTGGATTAAGTGTACCTGAACCAAGCTCTCTCCTTAAAAAGGAAGACTGCATACAAAAATGTTAATATTTGGGAAGTTAAATGTTTTTGTTAGTCTAACAAACAGAACTTCTTAAGCTTAATGAAACAGGATTCCTTATTTTATTAGACTTTGAAATCATATATAAAATATTCAATATATCTAATGATTATAAGTATTATGAATTATGAGGGAAAACAGGATGAGTTGATTAAGATGAATCATGTAAAAGATGTAATTCTGTGACAAGAACTAATTAATATTGGGCTTTTAGTATTAACATAGGAACAAACACCAATGAATTTTTAGGTGATATAAATATTCATGCTTCTATTCACACTCAATAATTTACTTTTAAAAAGTACAGAAAACAGTACATGTGTCATTACCAATAATCAATACACTCAGCTGCTAAAAAAATACAAGATTAAGTGATGTTCAAAATTTAGAAACATTTAGAAAAATATTTGGAGAAGATACAGGAATAATTTAATGGATAGGATATTCACTAGTGTATCTAAGTGTGAAAATATAGCAGTTAAAATATTAATATATAAAATAATTTAGATTTTTAAAAAGTACTATACTGAATTTAACAATGCATCATGAGTCATGAATGTTCATCTTTCTTCATCAGACAATCTGTAATGTATGAAGAAGTCTTATTAGGGTACCATACTAATGTATAACTTTTAAAAACTAGGAGAATCTTATGCAAGAACAGTGGGAAGAGAGCAAGAGTCTCTTTTCTGAGCTGCCTCCTGTGTCAGCAGTGGGTGAGGGGCTGCGGTACAAGTGCCTGAGTATAGTCACTGGTATAGGAGCTGGCAGGGTTGTAGCTGTAGGGAAGAGCTGCATGCAGATTTCAATCTGGGCCTCAGAATGCTGCAGTGGCTGCTTCACCCTATTAAGTTCACAGAATAGCTGAAGGAGGACAGTCCCTGGAGACTGCTGGAAGTTGGTGAGTAGAGAGGAGCATCCCACTGAGAAGAGGACTCAGGTGCAGCTCTGGCACTCAGAAGCCAGTTTCAGTCTGAAGGTCCACAGGATTAGAGTCTCACATTGGAGCTGTGTTCTCCCTGTCACCAGATGCCCTCACCCAGCATCCTGGAGACAGAATGCTGCCTTGGGTTTCTAGAGTAAATAGGAAAAACAAATAAATAAAAAAAAAGAAAAGTCCTGGCCTGAGCTCTACTCTTCATCCACCTTATCCTAAGCCTGGGTAGCAGAGTCACAGGTACAAAACAATAGAAAGCTTCCTTTTACTTTTCCTTCTTTAATTGTATTATTTTATTTAATCTTTATTTTATTATTAAGCATTTTGCTGTTTTTTCCTTCTGTGCATTTTTATCCACTGTCTTACTACATCATTTTACACTTCCTTCTTTTGTAAGAATGTCTGTGTATAGATACTTCACTTAATCTTGCTTATTATTTTCTCCAAATACAGTTTATAAAGGTCAAGGAAATTTTCCCTAGTTCATCAATATCCTGCCTATTACTCATACCTCTTTATTTTTCTGTTGCATTTTGTTCATTTTCAATTTTACTTTTCTTTCCTCTTCACCTTTCAATTGTCTCCTCTAAACTTTTTCTCTAATACATATATCAATCATAGAATCTTTCCCTTTTCCCCTTTCCCACTATTAGCCTTGTATCAAATTTTCCCTATTCCTTTGTACATATATAGAAGTATACTGTTGAAATCAATAGAACCTTTGCTAACTCCTCCTTTCTTGTTTCCATCCTAGGAAAAATACACATTTTTCCCTTTTCCCTTCATTTCCCCTATGACACTGACTGTCTCAAACTTCCTGAGCTTTACATAACTAACTGTACAAAATTACTATTGAATTTCATTTTCTCCAGTAGGAGAGTCAGTCACCATATTTAGTGAATATTGTATGTCAAGACTTGGTTCTTAAGATATTTACAATATAGGTGTTGACTTCTGTAGGCTAAAGACAGAAAAGGAGACCTAAAATACGGTTTTATATGTTATACTTTTGCAAGAACTCAAGAAGCTAGAGAGACCATAGAAGAATGAAAAGGATCAGTTTACTTAGGTGTGCATTTAGCTTAGCAGACTTCTGTCCAAAAGGGCTGAGCATTGAACAAAGGAAGAGTTCCCTTTTTACACATGTTACAATGGGACTTGGTCTTTGGTTTAGAACTTGTGAGTGGACAGGACAACAAAGACAATCTGTCAAGCTGTGACAGTTCTGTAGCATATATTGGTGGTCCTGCTTAGGTTTAGCTGGATGTTATGGGAATGGGAGTTTATGAAATTTTAGTCAGAGATACAAAAGTTACTGCTTTTATTTATATTGGAACAAAGAACAACAGCTGTAAGGAGGAAGAAGTTTGGGAATTAATTTTTTCTTTAACTTACTTTATTTCATTTTTTTCTGTATTTAAGGCAGGGTCTACAGCGTCTCACTATGTAGACTGGACTGGGTGTGAACCTCCTGCTTTCAGCTTCCTAAATCCTGGGATTACAGGTGATGCCCACCATGCCCAGTCTCAATCCCCAGTTTAGCGCTCCCCGTAGGCGGGGCCGGTACAGCACACGGGGCCAACCCACGCCAATGCGTTCTGCCTAAACAGGCGGTTTAGTCCCCTGAGCTACCAAGCTGGCCCTTTCTTCTTTTTAAGACATGCTTCAGCTTTCAACTGTCACAGACAGAACCACTGAGATGGACTAACCTGTTATTACTGTAGTTGAATTGATTATCTTAGGAATAATCCTGACTTAGTAGACAATTTAGTGCTATGAAATTGAGTGCCAAATTCAACATGACTGAAAGGAAAAGGGATTATAAGAATTCTTAACTAAAGAATGGATCAGATTCTGCAAAATGACAGCAACTTGCTAGAAAGAGATGCTGCTTCTTGGTTAACATTTGTAGTGAATGGAAGAGAGAAGATGTTGAAGTGTGAGCAGTCAGAATCTCTTGCCAAGAAGCTACTTAGGAATTATATATGTAATGTTTAATTGGTATACCTAATCTTTGTTCTCATCAGATATTTTCTAGCTTTATATTTCTGTATATTTCTTGAATTTTTATCCAGTAAAGCCTGGTTATATGTACTTTGTGGCTTCTTAGCAGGTTGTTGTTCCACATTTGTCCATTGACTGTGATTTAGTAAGTACTAAAATTCTTTTCTTTGTCTCAGCTCTGTGTCTAGTTTCTTTCTCTTAAGTTTCCCAAACAATTTACTAATATTAATTACTTATTTCATTATTCTTCTAAACATGAATTTATCTTCTAAGTGTGATGAACCACTCAGATTGCTTCAAAGCTCAGGGGTATGTAAGGACACCTGCCTGTCTAGCACAAGTGCTCAATGGGAAACAGTTGTGTAACGATGACAGCACAGGTAAACATGCATGTGCTGGTTATGGCACCATGTAAGAATGTAAGGCTGGGGAGATGGCTCAGCAGAATAAGTGCTTCCTGGCAAGTGCAAGGACCTGTGTTCAATTATGGGTTCTGGAAAACAAAAAAAAAGTAAATATGAGGTAACAACTTAAGAACTGTATAATAAAGATGCAGTGGCTCTTGTACTCCCTGTTCTGTCCCCTGCTGCCTGCTGTTATTGCTGATGTGCTATACCTCTGTGTTCTTTATGCTTGGCCTCTCATGCATGAGACCACATGGAGTGGGCTGACAACTGGTATAGTCAAAAGGACATTGAAGTGCATGCTCCCATGGTTGCCATGGAAACAACATCAGGAGACAAGGAACCACAAGTTAACAGAAACTACATTCAATATAAACATGTTGAACCTGGGGGAAATTGATGAAAAACTGGACAAGCTAACCAAATCAATTCAAACTGTGAGTTTTAGAATCAACAAACATATAGAATCCTAGAAAATATGTTATAAATAAACACCTGAAATAAAAAATATAGTATTGTGGAAATGACCAATGTAAATGTTGAGTATCTGACATTGGGTATCAGATGTTGAATTATGGTGAAGAACTCAAAGATGTCAAAAAGAAAAGAGAACAAGAGAAGACTGCATCAGCTACTAGATGCAATAAGGTCAATCCTAGTGTAAGAAGAGTTAGAGTAAAACTGGATGATAACAAAGATGGAATCATTAACATCCTTAAAGAAATTATGCAAGAAAAGTTTAAAATACAAGTAAGTGATATATATATATATATATATATATATATATATATATATAATCTAACAATTATGATGGAAGGAGACATTTGCAAGGCCATAGCTTTATTAAATTCACAGGTACTCAGCACAAAGCAAACAAATAAATAAAACTAGCAATTGTGTAGAGTAAATAATACTAGGAGTGAATACTAGCTATGGGCATATAAAGTAGAAAATCATTCACAGGGAGGCAACATACTGTAGCAATCCCCATGTAAACCACAAAAAGTCAGAGCCAGAAATAACTAAATATACAGATACAAGCAGAAGAACTGGGAAACAAGGAAGTAGGTGGCTGAAACTGCCAAATCTGCCAGTGAAGAGCAAGGTGTTGTCACAATAGAAAATGAAAACAAATATGAAATTTCAAAAATCCATGAAAAACTCTTAGATGTGGTGAAGAAAATAGGTGAACATGATAGAAAGGAAAATATATAATCAATGCTATTCAAAGAAACTTATAAATGAGATATCTAGGAATTAGCCTAAACAAGGATATGTAACACTTGTACAAAATCTACAGTACCATGAAGGAGGACACTGAAGAGCATATCAGAAAACACAAAGATATCTCCTGCTCTGGATGAAGAAGAACCACTACTGTTAAAATGTTTATACTTCCAAAACTGTTATTCAAATTCAATCTAATCTTAGTCCAAATATAAACATCACACTTTGTAAATCCAGAGAAAACAAATGTAAAATTCATACACAGCTGAAAGAGACCAAAAACAGCATAATATTTTTTGGGCAATAAGAGTAAATCAGACTGTACAGCAATACCTGACTTCAAATTACATTTTAAACAACAGTGACAAAAATGGCATGATAATAGAACAAAAATAGACATAAAGATCAGCAGAACAGAACCGAGGATATAGAAACTTCATTGGACATATTTACCACTTGATCTTTGACAAAGGGGCCAAAAACATAGCTGGAGGAAGGTGCCTATTCAATATGTGGCGTAACTGGTTGTCTGCAGAGATACTTCACAGAGGAAGAAATTTAAACAGTCAACAAATATATGGAAAAATGCTCAGCACTGTAAGACCAAACGGTGCAGTTCTTCCAAACTCTGACTAGTTTTTGCTCACTTTCAACCAAGTTTAAAATACCCATACTTGAACTCTGTCAAGAAATGTGCTAGGAATAGTGACAGATCCCACAAAAATAGAACAACAGCAACAGCACTGGGATTTCCACAAGCAAAATAATAAATGGCTTCTAGTGACCAGGTATGAGATATAAAATGAAAATCCAAATGTAGATTTTCAACAGGATGTTTTTATTTATTTATTTATTTGGGTACTGGAGATAACACTGAGGGCCTTATGCATGCTAAGTAAGCATTGTACCACTGAGTTGCAGCTTCTGTCCAAGTCGTTTTTAATAAATAAATTACTAAATAGAAAGAAAATGAACATAATGATTAAATAAGTATTTTATTATATTTCTAATTTTTGTTTGTGTTGATAACAGAACACATGGTGTCACACACAATGGGCAAAAATGGTGGCCCTGAGCACAGCACATGCACTGGTAACAGCTCTAAGGCATTGCCTGGGCATTCCAGCCCCTAATCTAGTTTGTACCATAAGTTCCATTCACGAGACCTCCAAATGGTTTCAGTCTTTCCTAACTTTATTATTTCATCATATTTCTTTAATTTTTTTTACCTTAAATAATGTATCTCTGTCCTGCCATGCTTTGTTTTCATACTATTAAAGATAACAGAGACTCTGAGAAGCTGTGGACATTTACAAAAAAAACAGTATATTTGTATCAGAGTCTCAGTGCGAGGATATATGCTATTTTTTAAAAAATAAATTTCTCTGGCACAGTTTCCTAAGAATGAATGGTGCATGACATTTCACAGTTTGAGAGCACGCGCATGGCCGTCTCACATAGTGAAATCCGCTGTCCACTGAGCGTCTTCCTTTGCAGTTGGCACCATCACCCTCCAACTTACCCGCACTGGACACTTGGCAGTGCACACCGACAGCTGGCCATCGCCCTCCTTCCTCATTCAGTCACTCACATCCTTCAAGCTATTTTCCATTGAGATTTCTGGGTGTAATTGTTTCTTCTACAACCTTACTACAATTTGAGCCATGCCTACAGGGTATAATTATGAAGGTCTTGTGTGTTTCCTAGTGTCTCATTTGTCTGTGTTGGTGGTATAGTGGTGAGCATAGCTGCCTTCCTAGTGTCTCATTTTAAGAGTTTTTAACACAATCCTGAAAACAGTGTGGAAAACTGAATTCTACTTAACAAGCCTTGAGTTTTTGCTGCTTTGCTTTTGATTATATGTTAATATAAAAAAAAAAGCCACAGGAAGGGAATGTCCGGACATCTGTGCTTTATTCTCTATGGTCTTGAAACAACCCCTCTTTATATGCCTGCTCTGCCGTGTACCGTGAACACAGGGTCGTGCCAATCTCTATCCAACCTTCATGATACTGCTTTTGTTCTTCCTGAGACTTGTACATGTGCCCCTTTCTCTTGTTACTTACCTGTTTTTGAGTAACAGTACAATTCAGAAAACCTATTTCATTTTGCAAGAAATTTTCCACACCTCCATATCACATGTGAATATATTAATGGAACTGTTTCTAGGGGCTGGGGAGGTGGCTCAGTGGAATAAGCACTTCCCTGGCAAGTGCAAGGGCCTGAATTCAATCCTCAGTTCAGTTCTGCAAAAAAAAAAAAAAAGAAAAAAGAACTATTTCTTTGATGTACACTCTGACATATATAGAGCGAAAATTTCATTATAAGGACAATTGTGACTTTAGGATTTATTATGATGTCTTAACCATAATGAGGATCAACAAATAATTATTAAATTAAATTGAACTAGATTGAGGATTTATTTTTAATGATCCACATATTTATTTTTAATCTCGATATCATAAATGAAAATTTACTCCCTTCTCTCATTAAATATAAGAAAAAGGGAGTTACACACTTCTCAGATAAGGAGTCTAAGAGATGAAAAGGGATGAATGAGAAGATGGGAAAGGGAAATAGAAAGAATTACATGTATCCAGTGGTAGTGAATAGTGACATCTTTCAGTGTTGGAGAGGCTGAAAACAGGAGGCTTACTATAAGTATGAATTGTAGTGTGACCCTGTACCAAACACATATATAAATTAAAAAAGGACTATGTATACCTATAAACTTATAATGCATGCAATGATTATGTATGCACTACAAGCATGTATAATAATGCATATATATGATGAGAGAGAAAGAGAAAGAGAGAGAGGCAGAGAGGCAGAGAGGGTCAGGGAGATAGTGATAGCTCAGTAGAGTAAGTGCTTGCCTGGCAAGCATAGGATTCTGAGTTCCATCCTTGGTATTGCAAAAAAAAAAAAAGAAAAAAAGAAAAAGAAAAAGACCCAAAAAAGAGAGGCAGACAGGCAGACAGACTTGGTGTTCTTCAGCAAATGTCAAAGTAGCAATCACTACTGCATCGTGGGAGGGAACAGACAAACATGCCTTAGGATAGCATCTCCAGCCAACCAGAAATGACAGGAACATAAACCTGAGAGACACATGGAAGACGGTGGAGGGACAACTCACAGGTTCTTGGGGAGAGGAGAAGCCAGTGTCTTAGTGGGAACCAGGGCTATGGGCTTCCCAACCCTAGATACCACTGAAAGAATAAGTCTGGATTAGAGAAAAACATAGATAGGAGCTGGAGAGGGGACGGAGTGATTTAGCTACACAGACTGCAGCAAGAACAGGACTCTAGAATTGGAGCCCTTCTGTAGGACGTTATAGGTACCCTGGCTATAGTTCTCAGAAAATTAGATGTTTCTAAAATGGTTGAAGAAAGACAAAACATTGCCATGATGCCCAGAAATATTGAGCTTAATAAAGTGTGTATAGAGGTGTTTAAATTTTTTCATTTGCTTCTCTGTCAACATCAGTTATCATGATGTTTTTCAAGCCTTGAAAGAAAATAATTACAGCATTAAGTTACTGAACCATGCAAGGCCATCCTTCAAATTTGAAATAGATATAAAGCTTTTATATAATATACTATAGAAATTTATAACAATTATGGTTGGATTGAACAAAGTACTCAAGGGAATCCTGAGCAGACACAATGACTATAATAACCACCATGAGACAAAGTGATAGAATCTCCATGAAGCAGGCAATAAATGTTTAATAAACAGAAGTTAAGCAAACCCCAGAATAGCAACATGACAGGAATTACTAAATATATTTCTGTTAAGGTAAAGGGTGATAATTTTCCAGTTTGGAGACACCAGCTGGCAGTTACGTGTATATTGCCTGTAAGATACATTTCTACAAAGACATGCCCAAGCTAAAAGTGAAAGTATAGAAAATGATACTGAAAGTAGCTGAAATCTGAAAGGAAGTAGAGTGACTATAATTGTATTCAATAAATTTGACTTCAAAAGGTTTTCAGTATATTAAAAATGTTACTCTATATTGGTAATGGAAAAAAAGAATCACCCAGAACAGAAAGGAATTGTAAATACATATGCACTTGGTTTCAGTACCCCAGATTTCATAAGCATCAATATAGTCATGCTGTGGAACTGCAAGACACTACTCATGCAGACAAGGGGCCAGAACCCGTTGCCCAAATTCTTTGAAGCAACATTAAAGGTAAACTATGCAATACATCAAGTAGATTTAACAAAAGTCTTCAGTGTTTTATCAGAAAATAGCAGAGTATACTCTTTTCAGAAGCCATTGGAACAGTAGCACATTCTACAAAATAGATATTTTAGGTCCTTGTCCTACTTCAGTAAATAAAAAGCCACAAAATTATATTGCATCAGATCACTGTAGATGTAAAATAGAAATCTACAACAAAAGAAAGCATAGAAACTATACAATACATGGAAATTGAATAATACACCCTTGTCAGACCAATAGGTTACAAAATAATACTGTGCAAAAAATTTAAAAATCCCTAGATGTTGTGTGATGGAAACACAACATGTCAGCATCTGTGTAAACATTGACATTTGTTCTAAAAGTATGAAGGTATCGTCTACTATCTTAGAAAAGCAGGGCAAGCCCAAACAAACAATCTAAAGATGCATCTCAAGGTCATAATAAAATAGGAAGAATGCAGTACCATAATCTGAACAACAACAACAAAAAGAAAACAGTAGATCCAAATAAAAATTAATAAAATTGAGAGCAATTCAAAGGACCAATAAATCAATCAGTAGATTCATTGAAAAGATGAAAAGTGGTGATAAACTATTAGACAATCTACCAAAAGAAAGGAAATAGAAATACAAGTTAAAAATGTGAAATTAAAACAGACACCAATAAACTATGGGTGACTACAAAAAATTATTTTGAAAATTCATATGCTAGTAAATTAGAGATTTTAAAAGGAATATTTAAATGCTTAAATATATCATATATATCTGACCAGAATTTAACCAAAAAAAAAATTAAACAGAGCAATAACAAGCAATAAAATTGATTCAGTAATTTAAAAAGTCAATTAAGTAAGAAGAGTTGAATTTTATTAGACTTTTGGAAAATAGCTACTACATAGGCTTTCCAAAATTCCCCACGTAATAGAAAGGGGAATATGTTCCCAAATTCATTCTATGCGACGAGCATCAACCTTATAGCAAAATAATAAAGAAAAAAACATAGAGACAGAAAAGATGAAATAAATAAGAGAAACAGAAAAGAAAGAAAAAAAATGGAGACCAATATCCTTGGAAAACACAAATGCAAAATTTTTTAGTACTATGCTTAGAACAGAATGCCACAAAACCTTAAAAAAATCATTCACCATGACAAAGTCAGTTTTATCTTGGCGATAAAAGCATGTCTGAACATATTTAATCAATAAATGTAAGATGTCACATAACACAGGAAAAAAAAAATTGCAAAATCAAGTGTAAAAAGTCCAATATCTGATCATGGTTTAAAAATCTTAATAAAATATATACAGAAGTATTTTATTTCAAACTCATGAAAGCAATAACCAACATGATACTAAATGGAAAAAAAAGAGAAGAGAAGAGAAGAGAAGAGAAGAGAAGAGAAGAGAAGAGAAGAGAAGAGAAGAGAAGAGAAGAGAAGAGAAGAGAAGAGAAGAGAAGAGAAGAGAAGAAACTTTGGGGCCAGTGAGATAGTTTAGTGAACTAAATGCCTGCAAGGAAGACCCTGTAAAAAATAATAAATGAATGAATAAATAAATAAAATCAGAAACTTTGAAACTGCTAGAATAAAATTTAGGTTATATATATACATATATATATATATATATATATATATATATATATATATATATATATATATATATATATATATATATAT
>PVKA01002011.1:21306-60017 GCA_004027165.1 Ctenomys sociabilis | reverse complement strand
CAAATATAAATGTGCAAAATGGGTTTCAAACAAACAACAAGAAGTTAAACTAAATTAATGAATTAAAAAGTAAAAAAGAATAAAAAGAAAAAGAAAAAAATTTAAGCATTAGCTGCTCCTTTTAAAAGTCCAGCAGAAATTGAGTGCAGTTATCCAAATCATCCTGCATATATACTTGAAGCCATAGCATAGGTAAAAGCTACCTGATAAGAACAACATTGTACAGGAAATATCAATAATAAATATGTGCAATTACATGAAATTAAAACTTCTGCACATAAGAGGAATCAAAAGAATGAGAAGGAAACTTATAGGATGGATAAAAAAAACATTGCTAGGCACTGTTCTCATATAGAATTAATATCTAGACTATAAAATGTTAAAAAATTAATCTCCTAAAACAGCCCAATCAAAAAAGTCAAAAACTGTGTAGACACTTTTCAAAGAAATACAAAACAGGCAATAAGTATGAAAAATTGTTTGACATCTTTATTTGAAAAATGCAAATAAAAACAATGTGTAATTGTACCTATTGTCTAAAAAGAAAATCACTATTCTGTATTGCAAATATTTGCTAGTTTAAAAAAAATACTGTAGGCACAATTCACATTGTAGAAATGATTCTTGACATTCCTCCAAGTGACTTACTTTGTTCTTTATTGAATAGAAAGGAATTTTTTCTTTATTAAACCATGGGGTTAAGAAACTTCAAACCTCAGGTTAATGATTATTTAACGTTTGCTAAGGCAAATTAAATTTTTCAACATATTGACACTTACCCTTCTATCAAAGTTCTTCTAAACACTGCGAAATCTTACAATACTATCTAGGTATCACGCTTTGCTTACAAAGAGATACTGAGAGAACGAATCATTTCGTTTCCAACTAACAGATATTTCTTGAGAAATAACAAACTACACAGACACACACACACACACACAATCATGACAAACATGATCTCTCCAATTCTTATTCATCTGCTTTATCAGAACAACATTCAGACATTAGGCTAAAAACAAAAATATTCAAGATCACTTTTTAAGTTGGATTTTCCTTAATAGATTCCTTAAGATAATATAATTTTAATATGAATATGTTCTTTAATTTAGTATGAATTTCCTTTATTCCTCTTTCACATTTTATTATTGTTTTATCATAATCAATACCATAAAAGTAATATGAAAATAATAGCTTAATAGGTAAGATTAATTGAATATTTTCTTAATGTTCTAACTACATGCTTATGCACTGACTCATGTTGAAATTATATGAAGTGCTACTTTAAAAAAAAATAGGTGGTTTAAGGTGAGGATTTATGCAAAGGAAGTGAAATTCCTGAATTCATAGTTAAATCCACATTTTAAATCTTTGTATTAAATTGGTCTTTTGTAAAGTAATGAAAATGTAGATGGTAATTATCTCTTTCTTGACGATATTCTTCCAGATTGTAGGCAAATAGTGTAGCCATATTTTGATAATCATTTGTTCAGTACATCGAATATTTGGAATCTTTGAATGAGCTTTATGCTTTAGAAGGTAGTTTAATAAGAAAGTTTGGGGTTATAGTCACAACAACAATAATGTAGCTTTAAAATAATGTTAAAGGGATCCTGCCTTGGAGCCAGCTGAGTATGGACTGAAACCCACAGCGACTGTGAGCTAAATAAACCTTTCCTTCCTTCACTGTGGGTGTTGGGTATTTGTCCCAGCAATGAGAGAAGAGTAACTAAGACAGAATTTGGTAATGAGTGGGGTCATTGCTGTGACTAAAACTGACCTTGTGGATTACAAGCTTTTAGGAATGTCTTATGGGAAGAGATAGGAAAGGTTCAGAGATGTCACCTACAAGCAAAGTGCTGGAACAGCTTCTGCTGTTCTGCTTGGGAGATTCTGGTCAGAGCTCAGAAGACCAGAAGGCCAGCCCATAAGACCAGGCTAGGGAGGTTTCTGCTGGGAAGAAGGACCACACTGGTTGTTGGACTCCAGATGATTTATGCTATGGTTTGGCCAAAAGACTATCTGAATTTACTTATGCCAGAGACTTTGCCTAAGACTGAGTTTAAGCATGGCGGACTGATTAATCTTTCAAAAGATATTTCAAAGCAGCCAAATATTGGGTTGGTTGCATGGCTGTTATTGGGGGCTTCTAGTCAGATTTATGTTGAGAATGAAAAGCAAGGAGTCCAGCAGGATGGTCCAGAATGTTGTGAGTTTGACGAGAAAGGAAGCACCAAGAAAGCGGTAGACTGCAAAGATGGAACTAAGATCTCCATTACAGAGAAGGAGCAAGATAATGGAAAGGATGGCCTGAGGGCATCTCACTGGAGGTGGCAGGTCTCTAACCTTTGCAGCCTCAGAACTGCAAAGGTCAGGAATTTGCCTTGAGGGGAAAGCTGCTGAGCCCCAAGTTCCAGAGTGGCAGCAGTGGACACACCACATTCCAGAATGGGGCCAGCATGGAGAATCTGTTCCTGGGAATCAGGGTCTGAGTGCTCAGCCCTCCAGGTACTCAGCTCCCACACCCAAGAGTAAGGGAAGCCTGGCTACTGTTGCAGCTGGCAGGAGACCTTGGCATCATCCACGTGGCACTGGTTTTAGGTGCATGCAGAATGCAGGAGCTGAGGTTAAGGTTTCCACCTTGATTTCAGAAGAAGGACTGGGAGTTCAGGCAGTGTGCCCCTGAGAGGGCAGTGTGTGAAGCTGTGAGAGAGAAGCCTATACAGTGGAAACCGCAGAAGTTTGGAAAAGCCAGGAACGTGGATCATCTAAGGGAAACTGCAAGGAAGGAGCAAAGCAGGCCTGAGAAAGAAGCCGTGGGAGCTACAACCACCAGAAGTGCCGCAGGGGCGGAGCCATGTAAGGCCTTTGGAGCTCACAACTCAGTGCAGACTGCTTTGGGTGTTCCAGTTGGAACTATGGGATTTAGTGTTTGCCCTGCTGGATTTTGGGATTGTGTTGGTCCCACTGTTTTGTCTTTCCCTGTTGTTTGCAACTTTTGGATTGGTAATGTTTATCCTGTGCCTCTGAATGTTGGATGTGTTTAACTCTTCTTCTGTACAGGAGCTCACAGCTAAGCGTTTGCCTTGGATTTTGAAGGAGACTTGGGACTTGACTTTTCAGCCATGCTGAAACTGTTGAGACTTCCTGCAACTCTTAGAGGTAGACTAAAATGTCTTTTGCACAACAGGATGTGAATGAGATTTTGGGGGTCCAGGGTTATGGTTTGTGTCTAGTTGTCCCCCCAAAGCCTCAAGCAGTCACGGTGAGTTTGTGATTAACTCAAGATCCACTGGGCTTATGTGTGATCCAAGGCTGGGATTATGGGTCTTAGTACTACTGGTATTATGGGTGTGAATTCTTCCCCCAGCCTGGGACAAACAGCCTGAATGTAATATAACAGACAGTGAGACAGACTTTCTTTAGCTTCTGCTCTTTGTGGCATCATTGTTTTGTTTTGTTTTTTATTTTATTGAAGTACAAATATCAATGAGACAGTTTTAAGATACCTTGACAAGATGGATTTCATAAATTGATACCTTGCGGACTGTTTTCATAATGTTTTGGTAACATAGGTGCATACATGATATTATACTTACAGACATTATTATAGCATGTCTCTTATCAGTAAATTGAGAGAATGTAGCTGTTTATGTATCTTATTTTTTATACCTGAATTACATCAAAGAGTCAATAATTAATATTTTCTACATGTGGCATTGTTGTTGCTCTGCTGCCACAAACTGATGCTCTCTGCCATGTGCCATTCTGCCTTGAAGCCAGCTGAGTATGGACTGAAACCCTCAGTGACTGTGAGCTAAATAAACCTTTCCTTCCTTAAAAAATAAAATAAAATAAAATAATGTTAAGGGATTTGCACTATATATTATATAAATCACAGATTTAATAATGACAAATGCATAAGAAAAATTCCATTCTGTTCACAGTTCTTTGTAGAAAACCATTATATATTAGGTGTCTTATTGAGTGCCTTGAGTTAGGTAAAAGAAAGGACCATTAGACAATATAAATCCACAAATACGTGAGTATACCACGGTAGAAATGGTGATTGACTTTCATTAAACTATTCTATGAAAGTAAAAGTGGGTGACCATTTGGTCAAGTTAATAGGTAATACGACACATAAAAAGCAAAGACTGGAAAAATGGGTGAGTAAAATGTCACTAAATAGGTCAGAGAACTTAGGCGAGCATTTCACTTCCCTTGGCATGCACCATTTTCCAAAAGATTTAAATTGTATATGATGTAACTGAGTAACACATTTATGTGATAGGAACTGAGAGGAGAAAACAGGTTTCAGCTTTGTGAGTACACTGGACATAGTTAAACCCCAACTATTATTATTAATTTAATAACGTTAATTGTGTAAACGTTGCAAATGCAACTGGACTGGCAAAAAAAGTTTAGAGATAGGGGCACGCTTATAATCTGCACCAAATGTTTGACTGAGACAACAGAAGAGCTCGAATTATGACAATGATATTAGATAAAAGAAGGAGAATTAATATGTTCATATACCCAGACTTTGAGGTCAGCAATTAGATTCTGTTTAGGCACATGTTCTCATTTTGGGGACAAAGAAGTTGGATTTTATGTGTGTGCTAGCTTCTCCATCATCCAAATTCCTTAAAACTGGCATGGCTTGCTCAGGTGCACGCTGTATGAAGAAAGTATTATAGATAAGGAACCCCAACCTTTGGAAAAATCCTGCTCTAAAAGTGAATGTTCTTTATGCACATATACCATCAACACATTCATCCACTGAAAGACAATTCCTAATGTAATGGTATTCAGGGATGAGATTTGAGGTGAGCATTAGGTCATAAGAATGGATCTCTTATGAAAAGAATTAACTCACCCTTTTAAGAAGAGATAAAAAAAAGTACCCTTCTACCTCCTCCTCCCTTCCACCCCAAACTTGCTTTCCTCCATGTGAGTAAACAATGAGACTTTAGTGATCTATGTCTCAGGAACCTGGAAACTACCATAAACACAATCTGTCAGCACTTTTACCTCATTGAAGCTTCAAATTTCAAGAACTGTGAAATAGGAGTCTCTGTTCAAACTATTTGCCTTATACTGTGTTTGTGGCAGCATCCTAAATTAACACAAGCTCTAAGTTAGTAACACAAAGCTTCAAACAAATTGACCTGACTGACCCTCATCAAGGTGGAGAAATTGACTTCATTACCCTGAGAAGCAAAGTGACCAGTCCTTTAATATCTGTAGCTTCTGTTGGGGCTGATTACTATAAACATAATTCAGAGATGGTTCAGGAGGCTACTGGTATGTGTTGGTAGAAGGACACAAGATTTTAATAATGAAAAATAAGTGCATGACATTTATCCTACAATTTGGTAATTATACTTAATACTATATTCTATGCTTGAAAAAGACTATTAGCATAGCGTTTTCACAAGTAAACATAATACCCTTGTGTGTAACACATGTTAAATAGTATGATTTGGTCATTTTTACAATACATTTATATCTCAAAATATATCATACACTATGAACTTTTATTTGAAAATGTGAAAAATTAAACATAAAATGATAAAATGAGAATAGCACAAAACTAACAAGATGTTATAAAATTACAAAAAAATAGTTTTATAGACACAAGAAAAACTCATGCAAAATTATTTCCTAACAATATCACAATTTCAATTTCACCTCTAAAATATTGTTTTGGTATACAGATCATTATACTGTATACCTTTCCCCAAGTTCTCCGAAGTTGACTAGTGTTCTTCTGAACATAAACACTTAACATTTGACTGAAGTAATTCTTAGAGGCTGGGGAGACAGCTTGGCAGCTTAAGCACCTGCCTGCCCAGTGCAAGGACCTGGGTTCTATCCCCAGCTACCTTATGCTGTGCCAGCCCTGGCACCCTGGGGGCATAAGCACCTGCCCAGTAAGAGCAAGGTCCTGAGCTTGATCCCAGGTTGTTTTTCTTTTTTTTAAAGACATAACATGGATATAAGAAATTAGCATCAGCTTTCATTGAAAATATCATACATAGATTTGACTGAAGTAATTCTTGCAATAGTTATTTGTGGGTAGATGTTCCCAAAAGGCTATTGAAGGCAAAAAATAAATAAATGGGCATATCAGAGGAGAAAAACGTTGAAAGAATCATTTACATTTTCTTCAAGGAGTTTATGACAAATTTGGCAGTTCCAAAGATGTACTATATTGGTTATATCAGTCAGTGGCCAAAAAAAGATAATTTATTTTTCCAGAACAAATCCACTCTCTGGGCATTAAAAGCATTTGCTCTGATCCCAACAAAACCTGCTCGTTTTTGCAGCTATTTGCTGTTGTATGTTGTTTTCTTAGTTGTATGCGCTGGAGAAAATACATACTGTGCCATCACACTGGTCTTTCTGATAAAAACATTATCTTTGCAACACAGATTATTTGACATCTCTCATAATCTTTTATGTTGCCTACAAGGCCTTAATAACAAGTTAAGACACTCAGGCATTTAATGCGCATTCAGGGGAGATTTCCACTTTAGTTACCATGGCAAATACAGGCTTCAGTATTCATGGCTGTGCTGAAAATTTGTCATGCTTTCTTACTTTTTTTTTTTTTTTTTTTTTTTTTTTTTTTTTTTTTTTTTTTTTTTTTTTTTTTTTTTTCTTTTTGGCAATGTTTGTTATGTTTCAAGTTTTCTACAGATGAGGCACCATTGTCTTTCACTGTGTGTAGGAGACAATAGAAAAGAAAGCATATTAAAATGTCAAATATGCTCATGAATCTAACAATTAATTGTGCCTTGCCTACACAAGCAAATAACAAAGTAAAAAGAGTGTTTCATTTCAGTAGTGAAGAAATAAATCAGGCAATTTATGTGAAAAGCTTCCTTGGAGTTATACCTGAGAGTAATATAAATGGGAACATTCTTCTTGGTCTGATTTACCCTTTCATCTCAATGACTAAGGAAAAGCCTGCCATTTTTAGATAATCAATAAATAAGAAAAATAATGAACAAAAGAGACATACTTTTAGGGATTGGGATAGGGTTTCAAGAAGATTACAAAAATCAGAGTTTATGTTTTTGAATTAGTCTTCTTAGACCACACCTCTCAGCTTGAATAACAAAAGTTTTACTTTTTTTTTGAGGAACCGGGGATTGAACTCAGGCCACTGTGCTTGGCAGGGAAGCACTTATTCCACTGAGCTATCTCCCCAGTCCTCAGTTTTACTATTTTGTGAACTGGAAATTATTTACTCCATATACTTTTTGTCATCTAATTGAGTACTTGTTAAATGGGGTAAAATACACAGATAAATGCAGTCAGTGTTATATGCAGTTAATACATTTTCAGGTTTAATATATAATAAAATTAATTAGGATTGTATACATGACCTATCTCAAATTAAGAAGTATCCCTGTACTCTTCAGAGTATACTGCAGACATAGACTCAGTCTGTTACTTAGAATTATTTTGATATTTGTTTTGATAATTTAGTTATAATAATATGGTTTCACATTTAATACTTTCATAACCAGATACTAAAACTATTGTCTAATATTTTACTTGTTATTAATAAAATGGATCCATTTTAATTTCCCCTCGAGAGCTTTTTCTGTGAGTTACATGTGTGTGGGACTATACGTATATCTATATCTACCTCTCTGTGTATGTTTTGAAGCTGGGTCTTAGAGGGAGTTTTAGGTCTCATAAGCCAGAAAACAATTTTGGGAAGCCTCACAATACATTGTTCCCTGTTTTATGATGTTTTCTTTTTAATCGATGAAGAATTAACTTCATTCCACTTATTATCAGAAAGTAGTAGTTTACGTGGCTGACAGGGCTATAGTTCAATGATCTGTATATCGAATTGGTATTTATGTTAATGTTCAAGTTATTCAATTCATTTTCATGGTTTACTTTTTTATTTCAAATGAATCATATGTGCCTTTAATTCTATATCTCTGGCTTTTTTTTTTTTTTTTTGCAGAACCAGGCATGGAACTCAGGCCCTTGCACTTATCAGAGAAGTGGTTATTCCACAGAGCCTGGCTCTGTATTTTTTTTTTTAATTGAAATATCTTTTCTTCAGTGACTTCCTATTTAACTGCTGGAGGTTAGATTGCATTTATTTTAATCAGAAATTCATCTGTTTTTCAATTTCAAGTGTGGTCAGTTGTCTCCTGTTGTCTTTTCACCTCTTTTTTGTCACCTCTTTTATTGGTGACCCTTTTTCTTTTATATGACTTGAGAAAAAAATATACGTATATGTATATATTCAAATATTTAATAAGAATCACCTCTATTGATAACGTAATATAGAAGAATTGACTCAACATAGCAAGGAAAGAAGTATGGTGCAGGTTTTTTTTAATAATATGAAAAACAATATTAAAATAAGTCTTGAAAGTCATTGATTATTGAGTGAGTTCATAGTATTATCATTTTTCTTTGTGTTCCATTCGTCAGCTTATGAGGATCTAGAGCAAGCACTACGAAGTTTGCCATGAGGCTGCACCAAGAAGCACGTCAGCCAAGGGCTGCCCATGTGAAGAGCCATCCCCCTGATCACTGTGGCCGTCACGCGTGGACAGCAGGTTTGAGGCTGTGATCTTAAAGCGCCTGTTACTTTGACATTTGAAAATAACTTGTCTTCATTTGGTTGAATGGATATTTTAATTGGTGTTTCAACAGGAAGATAAGATCTCAACGTGTTTCATTAAAATAAATATTGAAAATATATACTTACCTTAGTATTTCAACTATCCTTAATTTTTTGTTAACATGTTTTCGATAGGAATAAAGCATCCCTACAACTTTTATAACAGACTAAAACAAACTTCAGAATCACAGAATAGCATGTTGCACAGGACGCATTACTGACTTAACTCATAAAAATATGAGATAACATAATGCAATGCAGCTAGTATGATAATAGAGAACTATTACCTAATCTGACTCCTTAGACAAATTCCAATATTTCTTTACCTCAATGGTATGCATTAATTATATTTTGCATGTATGAAAAGCTTTGTGAATTCTGAATATTTCATTATACATAGTTTTACTAAGATTGAAGATAAACTAGCCACATTGCCTTTTGTCATTTTTTTATTGTATTAGTAAAGCAACAATAAGACAAAATAAAAATTATTCAGAGTTAAGCAAGCCAACACAGAGAATACATAAGAGTTGAGCTCTATTATGCATAAAAGAACATTATTTTATTACAGTAGACTTCCAAAGAGAAAGAAAATGTAATTTTACGGGTTGTTTATTTTGTGCATGTTTCTCTTAGGAAAATATTCTCTCAAATGTGAATGCAATTCCTTCTTTTATTTATTTATTTTTTGGCAGAACCGGGGATTGAACTTAGGCCCTTGCACTTGCCAGAGAAGTACTTATTCCACTGAGCCATCTCCCCAGCTCCCCAATTCCTTCTTTTAAAACACTACAAGAAATAGAAAGTGAGCCTCATATAGAAGGTCCACGATGGCTGCACAGAGCTTCTCCAAATAAGTAAAAGGTTTCTTTTTCTCAAAATACTAATAAAAGATAAAACTAAGAAAGATAATCCCAGTAAGAAACTATGTCCTATTATGGAAAAACTCAGTATGAAGCAAGAAAAAATCTATATGGCCTGGTAAATACTACATCAACCTAGAAAAGCTATTCCTTAATATCTACTGTGAGAAGCTATATTCTAACAAAATGGAAAGCTCAGGAAGAATGGACAAATTCTTAGACATGAATGACAGAGCAGGACCAAGAACAGATAAAAATTCTGAATAAACAATTATCAATCAGTGAAACTGAAGAAATAATAAAAATACCAACTAAAAAATATCTGATTCTAATTTATCAGTGAATTCAGTATCAAAATTCTACAAGAAAATTGTAGATCTAACACCAAGTCAATATTATTCAAATTCTTTAATGGTACTGAAAGTAAATCAACAGTTATTACTGGGAACTAAACAAAACAAAACATGTCTTGATTCCAAAATTAGAAAAGGAAACAACTAAACAAGGGAACCAAAGGTTAGTCTCTTTAATGAATACTGTCACAAAAATCCTCAATCACAAACAAAGTACAGCATAACAAAGTAGCACTCAGTCCTGGAGCTCAGAGATGGCTTAACATATGAAATCTGCAAGTGTAATACAACACCAAAGCAGAATCAACAATGGAAGTCATAGAATCTTCTCAATAAACATAAAAAAAACATTTGACAAAAAGTAGCATCCATTCATGATAAAACCATGGAAGAAAGTAGGAATAGAAAGTCTTCATCTGAGTGTGATAGAAGGCATTTCTGGCACACCAACTGCTAACATACTAAGTGGAAGGGAGTTGAAAATTTTCCTCCCAAAATCAAGTACAAGACAAGGACATTTGGTATTACTACTTGTATTTAATATAGTTCTCAAAACATTACCTAGAGTAAAAAGAGAGAAGACATAAAAGGAATATGGATAGTGAAGGAGGCACTTGCATTATCACGATTCGTTGATAGTAGGATCCTCTGCAGAGAAAGTTAAAACCTCTACCAAATGAACTAGTCATAACATCAAATTCATCAGTATAGAAGGATACAAAGTTAACACTGAAAATCAATAGCATTCTAGTACACCAATAAGAAACTCAATAGAGAGAGAAATGAGAGAAACAGCGTCCTTCAGAATAGCATAAAAATGACTACTATAGACCTCGTCCGGTCAGAGCAGAACATATGGTGTGAGTGTCCATGTAAAACTTGGGTGGAGATATAGGCAAAGATGGGGAAAAAGTCAGAGATACACTGTAAAAGACGCTGAGGATGAAGGAGTGTGAAGAATATGAAGGGAAAGTTCGCTTACAAGTTGAAAAATATTTTAAGAATTTCCCCACTGAACACAAGCTGGCTTGGGACTTATAGCTTTGGCTGGCCTCAAGCTTCACTTTTTAATTATTTTTTTTACTCTTAAGGGGATTGAACCCAAGAGGTACTCAACTACATTCCCATGACTGTTTTTACAGTACTGTGGACTGAACTCAGGATCTTGTGCTTGTCAGGCAGGCACTTATGTAGGCAGGCTCTCTCCCCAGTCCTGAAGACTATTTTTAATTTTTTTTAAGTCTCTAATTTTCCCAGTCCAGCTTCAAACCTGTCATCATACCTCAGCTTCTGCAGAACCTAGGCTTACAAATCAGCATTGCCTACCTCAGCTGAAGTTAATTTTTCAAGGAAGTTCTTTTTCTTTTTAAATGGGCAAAATTAGTTGATTGTCCCAAGGAATGAATATATAAAGGTCTGCAGCTGAAGCCAGGCCTGTGTAATGCCAACACTCAGGAGGCCACTGCAAAAGGATGTTTCCCAGTTTGAGGTTACCTTGGGCTACCTAGTGAGATTAAACTGTGTAGGGAGACCCTTGTCCCAAAAGAAACAAAAACAAGCCCCAGCCTGAACTACATGAGACCTTGTCTCAAAAAACAAAACAGGCAAAAAAAAGAAAAGTAAACCTATTTTTAAAAAATAAGATAAATCTGTTGTGGTGGCACTTGCTTGAAATCTCAGCGCTCTGAGGAGGCAGAAGGATTAAAAACTCAAACCAGAAGATTAGCAATTTAGCAAGACCTTGTCACAAAGTAAATAATAAGATTTTTTAAAAAGAATAAAGCAAATTGACATACTTAGCTATTAATCTCACCAAGGAAGTGAAAGGCTTTTATAGTTAAAGCTGTACTAGTCTGACAAAAGACATTGAAAATGGTATTAGAAAATGAAAAGATCCCTGTTCCTGTATGGTCAGAACTACTAAAGGAAAATGGCCATACTTTTAAAAGCTTTACATAGATTTAGTTGAATTCTAAATACTAGTAATATTCCTTATGGAAGTGGAGAAGACAAACTTGGATTCATATAAAACAGAAGAGACGTAGAACTGTAAACGAGGTTTTGGGTAACAAGGGCAAGACAAGGGGGTACCATGATCCTGGAATCCAAGTTATGATACAAAGCTATAATGATGAAAATAACATGGCACTAGAAAAACAGACTTACGAATCAATGCAATAGGACAGAAGTATAAAACAGGTCTATCCTAACTAACTATTTTTTATGAAAGTGTCAAATTCTTCCCAGGGAGGATTGAGAGCCAAATTTAAAAATGATGCAGGAAAGCAGTCTATTTCTATACCAGCAGCTAGACTGATAGTCATGCCTCTCACTTCACTAAAATCAAAATGAATCAAAGACCGTTTGGGCAGAGTAATTCTGCTGGAAGATAAGATGGTTAAAAAGCTGAGGACATGGGAAAAGGCAAGCGCTTTCGGAACAAAGCTCCAGTTGCAAGAAAAATAATACCAAAATCAACAAAAATGACATCAAATTAAAAAGATTCTGCACACTAACGGGAATCATTAACTGAGTGAAGAGAAAAGTACCAAGTGGGAAAAATAATCTTTTACCAACTACTTCTCAGACAAAGGACTATTTCAAAAAAGTATAAAGGATTCAAAAAATTAAATTTCCCAAATTTAAAGACCCAATCAAAAATTGCCATTTTGAGGGCCAGCCAAATAGCTCAGTGGATTAAAGACCTTCAAGCAGGCACAGGGGCCAGGGGTCCATACCTGCCTACCCTGCCCCTGGGGCATGCTGAGACAGCAATTGAGACTGGGCATGGTGGTGTGGGCCTGTAATCCCAGCACTTGGGAGGCTGTAAACAGGTGGATCACTACGAGACTGATCTAACAGTGAAACCCTGAACATCCTGTAGACCCTTCCCTAAAATACAAAACAAACAAACAAAAGCCATTTTTATGATGAAGAAGTATAAATGTCCAAAAAAAAGGGTAAAACTAATCAACATTGATGGACACCACAGAAATGCAAATTAAAAGAATGATAATTTATCTACATTGATAAAGAAAGACTACACTCAAGATAGCAACTAATCAGCCTGGCATAGTGGAATATGCCTGTAATCCCAGCACTCAGAAGGCTGAGGCAGGAAGATTGTTGTGAATTAGAGACTAGCAGAGGCTACAAAGTGGGCTCAAGACCAGCCTGAACTGTATAGCAAGATGCTATCTAAAAAAGGTAAAATAGTAAAAAAAGATATCAATCAATGCAATTTTTTGTTGAAGAGAAAAAAATCCATCTGCATTGTTGATGACGCTCTAAGCTACATTTGAACTAGTTACTACCTGTCCAGGTGTTTTTCCAAAAATGTTAAAAATATCATATTGCTGTTCTGAATGCATACCCATAAATATAGCAGTGCATTTAATAATAGCAAGTCTTGGGAACAGCCCATAGGTTCATCAACTGATGAATGAATCAAAAACTATGGTATTTATACACAATAAATTACTGCTTTGTCAGGAAGAGTGTAAAACTTAAGTAATTTGTAGGAAAATGGGTGCACTGTGACAGATAATATTTTGTCAAGTAACTCACATATTAAAGCCTAAATATTTCATCATATCTTTATATTAAAAACATATGTATACACACACACACACATATATGTATATTCCTTTCCGTGGAATTCTGGTTTTCTTTCTAAAAGTATGTGAACTTGATAGAAAACTATTCTAAACACTTTGAAAAGCAAATACAAATCACAATAAGTCCCCAGTTTCTGGACCTACTGGAAATATCTTTGAAAAATTAAGATAAACTAAGAAAACTTTCAGTGAATAACATGAGAAAGGTATTCTCATGAAAACTACACATATGGCTTACGAGTGAACTGAAGGCCTTGCATATATACTACACAAGTGGTCTCCAACTGAGCTTCATCCCCAGGTCATGAGAAAAATTTCAAATATCTCTTCCAGAAAGAGAGAAATGCAGTCAGATAAAAATTTAAATCAGTCTCAAAAATGAAGATAAACATGAATATCAACATAAGTATTAATTACTCTTAACCACTTATAATAAAAATGACTTCAGAGGAAATGGCAGAGCCATGAAATTTGAAGTATAAATGAAAATGAGATAGAAATAGCAATAGCACAATAAATGGGAGAAATTAAATGAAACTAAAAGATTGCACAACATATGAAGTAAAATCAGTGCATAAATTACAGTAATATGAAGATATATATGTATATATATATATATGTATACACATGCAAGTTTCTAATAACCTTAAAAGTAATACAGAATGGAACATCTTATATGGCAAAAATGGATATTTAGAAAAACATAAGAAGGAGTAGCTAATAGGATACAAAAGTAACAATAATAGTACTTTACATGCCAATTATGAACTTGCTGAAAAATAATGAAGAACAGTATCTTGAACAAAATAAATACAAAAAATGAAAATTGAAAATTAATTTAACTAAAGAAATGAAGGCCATCTATAATAAAAGATTGTAAAGCACTGAGGAAAGAATGTGTAAAGAGCACAAATTTTTGTAAAGATATCCTATATTAGTGGATAGGAAGAATAAATACTGTTAAAATAGCCACACTACTCAAAGTGCTTTATAAATTCAGTGTGATCTCCATCAGTCAATAAAAGCCCCCAATACAATTTCATAGCTTCATATGAAATCAGAGAAGACCTGGCATAGACAATCCGATCCGGAGAAGGGGGAAGAAAGCTAGAGAAGTCACAATGTCCTATTTTCAAAACATACTACAAAATTATAGCAAGCAGCATTGTACAAGAATTAAAAGCAAACACATAGTAAAATGGAACCTAGTAGAAAACTAGACATTAATCCATGTATAAACATCCAACTGATTTGTGAACAAGAACAGACATTGTGGAAAAGATAGCCTTTTTTATAAGTACTGCTGGAAAAACTGGATATACATATGTAGGAGAAAAACATAAGAATCTTAACTGTTACTATACACAAAATCAACTGATGCCAAAATGAAACACATAAAATATGAAGATATTACAAGAAAACATGGGAGAAAAATTCAAGCCATTGATGTCGGCAAAGTCATTTTTAAAAGGATCCCAAGAGCATGAATGACAATCTAAGAGGTAAATAAGATTGTATACAAATAGGATTATATAAAACTAAGAAGATGGGCAAATCACAACCAAAATAAGATATTATCTCAGCCAAGATAAAATGTCTCTTATAAACTATTGTCTATTAATTAATACTATTAAATCTTTTAGCAAAAAGTAGAAAAAAATACTGATAACAATTTGTAAAATAGGATACTTCAAATTAATATAAATATTATAGAACATATTTTAGTAGCCTGTGAAGGGATGGCTTTGTCATCATGAAATTCTTTAGTTGTTCTTTGTCATGGAAGTATTTCACTTCTCCATCAAACTTGAAAGAGAGTTTTGCAGGGTATAATAGTCTGGGTTGGAATTTGTTTTCGTGTAGGATTTGAAGAACTCTTCTCCATGCTCTCCTTGCCTTCATTGTTTGTATAGAGAAGTCGGCTGTAATTCTGATGGGTTTTCCTTTGAATGTGAACTCCTTCTCTCTAGCAGCTTTCAGTATATTATTTTTGTGTTGGATTTCTTGGATCTTAACTATTATATGTCTCGGTGTGTTTCTACTTGGGTTGAGGTTATTTGGTGTTCTGTATGCTTTGGTGACCCAGATATTGGATTGTTTCCTCATATTTGGGAAGTTTTCTGCAATTATTTCTCCTCAAATTCTTTTTATGTCATTTGTATTGACTCCTTCATTCTCGTTGATACCAATTATTGTCAACTAATAAGCAATCAGACAGAGGACTACTGTCTAGAACTTATAAAGAACTAAGATATAACAGGGCCCTCAAATTTAAAGACCCAATTCAGAAATGGGCATCTGAGATGAATATACACTTCTCAGAGGATGAAATTAAAGAAGCAAATAAATGTATGAAAAAATGCTCCATATCACTAGCTATTCATGAAATGCAAATAAAAACAACACTGAGATACCATCTCACTCCAGAAAGAATGGCTATCATAAGGAAATCAACCAACAACAGATGTTGGAGAGGTTGTGGAGAAAAGGGAACACTTCTCCACTGCTGGTGGGAATGTAGACTTCTACAACCATTGTGGAGGTCAGTGTGGAGACTCCTCAAAACAGTAGGACTGCAAATTCCATTCAAGCCGGCTATCCCCCTACTGGGAATTTTCCCAAAGGATCTGAAAACATTGTATTATAGTGATATATGTGTACCTATGTTTATAGCAGCACAATGTGTGATAGCAAAATCTTGGAAACAACCAAGATGTCCATCACATGAGGAATGATTGAGAAAGATGTGATATTTCTATATAATGGAGTATTACTTAGCTATTAAGAATGATTAATTTGAAGCATTTATACTGAAGTGGATGCCACTTGAACATATACTCATAAGTGAAATAAACCAGACATACATGTGTAAATATTGTATAGTCTCCCTAGTATAAGAAGCAAAAAGCAGAAATACAAAAGGAAACGTACAACAACTAAAATCAATTGAGTCAGATAATGCGAAGTGAATGGCATATGCTGCAGGATACTAATTAGCTTTTCTTCTGGATGGTGAACAACTTAAGTTCACAAGTCAGAGTTGGAGAAATAGAAGAGCCACAAGGGCATCCAACATTTTGGCCCTTGCCTTTCAAGGTCAGCGGAGACTCAGGACATAGGAGAACCTGTACTGCAACATCATGAAACTCAGTTGAGCTCCAAATTTTCTGAACAAGGAGATTATTGAGCCACAGAGGAAAGAGATTGATGATCCATAGTGTGCCTGGGGAGAGTCACATGGAGAGAAAACTTTCTCTCAGGCTCTCACAGAGAGCAAACTGGTCAAGCATTGGCCGTGACTCATGCACATGGATGACACAGACAAATGATCTTCAGAATAATGTATAGGACTACAAGATAAATCCTGTGAGGACTTCACTGACCACATAAGAATCATAAAGTACATGTGTTGGTATATAAGTCTTGCTCTATGTAGGTCTTACCCATCCAGCAGAAAAGTATAAAAATGAAGTATCCATCATGCTATTGAGATTCCTTAAGGAAAAAAATCTAGGATTACAGTTCTCATTGAACCCAGTTATTCTCCTACTGGTTATTTTTCTAGAAGAATTGGAAACATCATATCATAGCAATATATATGTATCTATGTATAGCAGCCCCCATCAAATGAAAAATGAACAAAGATACAATATTTTTATATAATAGAGTACTACTCAACTATATAAAAGATAAGCTTTCATAGATTAACAGGTGCAACTATAGATCATACTTATCAGTGAAAAAAGTTAGACTCATTTGTGTAAATATCACATTATCATCCTAGTGTAAGAAACTGAAAGAGTAAATAAGATCCAAAAGGTAAAATAGGTATTTTGAAAGGGAAAGAAACTGCTCAAAAGGAAGGAACAAATGGGATGGGGGAAAGGAGAAAGGAAGGAAGGGAAAATATTCATATATGTACATGCAAGATAGCTAATGTAATTATACTACTAATTTTTATTAGGTCATCATTGAAAGGAACAATTCATGATTATATTGTTTGATCAATTGTGCATGCCGTATCTGGCAGTCTTAGCAATGACTTTGACAATGACAATATGCAATACAATAACCACTGTTAATTTCTTATCATGTTTTGAAATTGTGTATAATTTTTGACTTTTCTCTCTCAAGAAAACCCCTGCTGATTTTGAATCATTTTTTTCTCTCTTCATGCGACTTAGATACTAACAGTTTACTTTTTGTTTTTTTTTTTCAGTACCAGAGATTGAATTCAGGATCTTGCACTTGCCAGACTAGTGCTTATGCCACTGAGCTATCTTCCCAGCCTACTAACTTTTCAAATGTCAAAATAAATAAGATTAGGTTTTACCAGTGGAGAACAAAAAAATTATTTGCATATTCAAGTCCTCAATTCTCAAAACATGGACAACCTTCAAATGTTGTGCACCATTAATTTTATAATGGACATTGACTTCATGTTTATTAAATAGGCTATTTTACATTTCTCATTATTCTTTTATATTCTCTTGTGTACCAAACATAAAATTGGGAGCCTGTGACTGTGAGAAATTTCATGTAAGATACTAACTAGCAAGAGTAGCTCTTTAAAAATTCAACTAATTCGTTTTATGAGGTTTTTATATAACCTTGGCAGTAATTACTAGGAAGACTGATGTGTGTGTTTGGCTTTTACCTAATAATTATCAGATGTTTATAACCTTCTCTTATTTAACTAACAGCTCTATTTTTATTAGTAATAAGTAACAATGTAGTAACTTTTCTTAAAGCTAGGTACATGAAAGTTCACACTTAAGGAAACATTTCTTTGGCAATATAAATTTTATTGTGTGCTTCAGGAGGCCAAAATTTAGGTGGAACTCAGTCACAAGTGTATCAGAGATATCTTTATACATTCAGTTTAAAATAAGCTTGGTTATTAGTACCAATTAATGTTTTATTATGTTGAATGAGATTATCAGACATATATATTTATATAAATTGGTTTTACCTGATATTTTTCTTGAAGAGAATTTTTTAAAATAAAGGAAGGAATTAAATATAAAATAGTAAAATCCTGCAGTTTGGCCCTATTTTGTCCTAATACAAAAAGAACACACACACACACACACACACACACACACACACACACTCACACACACACATACAGAGCAAAGGTCTGTTTCAAATAGTTAATTTTACACATTACAAACATGTAGCGGTCCCTGAGCTAATATAATTTTTAGAAAAATGAGAAACTTTAAAGCACTCAAAGTTTTGTTTCAGAAACCAAGATCAAATATATTGGTCTAATGCAGTGTTCAGCTTAACTAAACTTAATATGACTCTAACATACTACATAGTGCAGTTCTTCACAGATAATTTAATTCTAATAAATATTTCTAGAGCATGAATTCTATTATGTGAAGTATCCTGAAAAATTACATATATATATATATATATATATATATATATATATATATATATATATATTCTGGAATTACCTGAGAATGGATCAACTTTAAAGTAGTAAAAGTCCACATAGGCTCAGGATTTCATTAGTTCTATGGCTGCTTGGCCCAGTTGCTTTGGAGCTGAGACCACACTTCACCTCATGGTGAGAACGCATGGCACAGACGACCTTCTAGCAAGAAATCCATCAGATGTGGTCAGGATCTCAATGATCCCATCAAGGTCAAGCCTCCAGTGTTCTAACTTCCTTCTGTGCCAAGGAATGGAAGGTTGTACTATGTCCCAGTCATGTTTAAGGCTGGTGACTAAGTGTTTAGTGTAGAAACCTTAGGCAGAATACAGCAACATCCTTAAGGCTTTCTGATGTGACTTTTTTAAAAAAGTAAAATCTAGAATATCATCAAATCTTGACTATTATATGTTTTGGTGTATTTTTAATTGGGTTGATGCTATTTGGAGGTCTATATCCTTCAGTTACCTGACTGTCAGATTGTTTCCCCATGTTTGGGAAGTTTTCTGCTATTATTTCTTTCTATAGACTTTTTATATCATTTGTATTAACTCTTTCTTTCTCATTGATTCCTATTAGTCTCATGTTGTTCATTTTGCATCTTCTTGCAGGTGATGAATTATTTTTTCCTGCATCCTAGTTGATTTTAAGAGATCTTTTCTTACGTTTTCACTAGATCTGAAACTCTGTCTTCACTTTCACTCAAACAGTTTTGCAAGCTTTAGATTTTAAGTTCCTCTATATCTCTTTGATTCTGCTATATGCAGTCTATTTCTTTCCTGTATTGCTCCTTCAAGGAATCCATAGTTTTTCTAATTTCCTTCATTTTGTTTTATCAGTGTCTTCTTGAGAAGCAGTAATTAATTATTTCATTGTAGTTATCCTTTCTTTTTTACGTCAGAGATCATTGCTGATATGATTTCCTCTATGTATTTCTGCAGTTGATCCTTTACTTCAGATGTGATTAATTCAGAGATTTTTATTTCAGAGGTTATTTCTGATCTGAGTTTCTCCATACTTTTTTGTAGTTGTTTCTTTACTTCAGACTGTATTAATTCTGACATTTCAGCTGTGTGATTCCCAATTTCTTCTGTGCTCGTGTCCTCTGTACTTGCTCTGGGTGGGCTTGGGGACTGAGATTGCATTTTGTTCCTTCTCTTTGTAAATTCATATAGTGCTGACCTCTAATCTTTGGAGTAGAGCTTTGGTGCAATTATAATCTTAGGACCTATTGAAATTCTTACCCAAGAGATTATATGATTAAAGCAGTTATAGTTCTGTATTTACATAACTATAATAAGGAACACTAATACTGGGTAATGATATGTAGCAGTTAACAGCTTTTGTAATTGGTAGGTTTTATATTTAAATAGTAAGAGTAATCATGTCTATATAGCTAAGCAGATATTAAATTGGGAATATGTATTTAAGTTAGTTCCAGTAAGTTCAGTCTGATTGCCTCCTCTTGATGTTCCTGGTGTTTTCCAGGCAGACTAGTTCATCCAGTTACCTTTTGCCCTCTCTCTCAGTCAAGAGACAAAGAGGGAGGATGCTCTTATAGATCTGGGTCTAGCAAAGTGTCTCAGCTTACTGGGTACAGATCTATGAGGTTTGAATTATCTTCTTGTGGCTGGCTTGGGTCTAGCTGCTGTGCTTAGCTTCTTCTTTCTGTAGCCCTGGGAAGGGAAGCTGTGGTGCCCCTCTGGTAGGGTGTTCCACTCCTGGCTTAGCTGGGTGGTTCTGGCCTCTAGCCTCTCTGCAGGGACTTTCACTGCAGAGTTTCACACCAGGCCTGTATGCCAGGTCTGAGCTGGGTCTGGAGAGGTCCAGAGAGCAGGACAGAAGGACTCAGTCACAAAGTGGGGCCTGGGCTGGCTGCCAGCTCAAGTCTAAGCATTTTAAATACTAAAGTGCACCACAGTTTATCTCTAGCAATAAAAACATTTCAAAACCCTTCCTGGTCTCTCTGTTTCAACTCACTTAATTCTCCTAACTGGTGTTCAGGATTGCTTTATTCAAACTGACCCTGCAGAATAAATGGGATATCTTTTACCATAAAATTCAGTATACACAGTCACACATACTCTTAAAAATGAAACGAAACTCACTTTCAATGGATGAAGGGTTGGATGGCATGAACTCTGGGCTGAGAAGGCATTGGGTTGTAAAGACAGACCTCATGCTGCCTTTGCACCATTGTCTGGAGCTTTGCTGTGGGATGGTTCTCCTGCACTACTTGTGCTTCCATGAGCCAAAAAACTGCACTGCCCTGGCATCTGTTCCTGCTTTTGATTGCAACCAATTTTCTCAGGTTGGAATAGGTTCTGTTCTGCAAGTACATAGCCAAGAAACTTAGATGATGGTTAGAATGGATTTGGGGGCAAAAATTGTTGATATGAGTTGTCATGTTTTTCCAGCTGTGAGTAATTTGTACCTAGTGTGGCATAATAATAAACCTCTCACATTCAGTGTCTCTGCTTTTCCAAAGCTTATGTAAACATTTTCCAAGTCTTTTTCCTTTGAAATTTAAACACTGAGCACTGGAAATTTATACACTTAGCAAAACAAGGTGGATGGCTAAATAATAACAGTCCTTTTTTCTACTGAGGGCAGTATTTTGAAATCTATTCCTCTATTTTATGTAGTTTCTTTAACAAAAACTTGTGAATGTTACAAAAATATATACATTTTTTTTTTAACTCAGGCCCTTGCACTTGCCAGGGAAGCACTTATTCTATTGAGCCATCGCCCTGGTCCCTATACATAAATATTTTTAAAGGGCATAGTTTTCCATTCCTCTCATACCAGTTGTTTTCGTCTCTTTAAAATAGTCTTTGTATGGGGAGATGGCTCAGTGGAATAAGCGTTTCCCTGGCAAGCACAAGGGCCGGAGTTCAATCCCTGGTTCCCCGCAAACAATAAATAAATAAATAAAATAAAATAGCCTTTCATAGAGAACAGACCTAAGTGTCCTGATTCAAACTCTCACCACACATTTATTGGAAAACTTAAGAATGCCTCAGATTAAACATCCAAACTATGGATGGAAAATGAGTGCACTTGAACATTCACTATCCAAATAAACAATTTGGTATGGTCTTCTATATGTGCTGCACTGTGCTGGATGATACATGGTGTCAACTTGAGAAGTTTAGAAGTTTAATTAAGTGACACAGCAGAGAGCCAGGGTTCTTAGTTTGTAAACATCCTCATTCTATAAAAGAGGAGGCATGGACATTGTGTGAGTTCTACAACTCCACACCACGTAGCTTGTTTGTAATATAAAGAGGGGAAAGAGCCTGCCTAGAAGCCATAGCTACTGCTCTCCCCTTTGCTCTGTGCTGTTTTCTGCTGCCATTAACTTCTGCTCTTTGAAACCTCTAACAATTGTGAGCTAAATAACACTTTACTTCCTTAAATTTGAATGTCATATATTTTGTCCCAGCAATGAGAGAAAAATAACAGACATGAATAGAATAACAGTATAGATTCATTTTGGCCTCCAAACATCCATTCTTTTCTGTTTCCCCACTTATACACACACAGAATTTTATGTTCTGAGAAAACAGACTGTATTTTTTTCTGTATTTAGGACAGGATGTACAAGGTGCACAGGGCCTCACTGCATAGATCAGACTCATAGTGATTTGCCTGTTTACAGCCTTCCAAGAGCTGGGATTGCAGGTGCACACCACCATGCCCATTCTTTCTTTTTTTGTGTGTGTATGTGTGTGGTGGAACTGGCAATTGAACTCAGGCCCTTGTGCTTCCCAGGGAAGCACTTATTTCACTGAGCAGTCTCCATAGCCCAACCTTGCCCAGTCTTAATCACCTCAGCGAGGCCCAGGGTCGGGGGTGGCACAGCATGCCTGAAAATCAAACCCCCCAAGTCTGCTTAAGCAGGTTCTTTAATCTGCTGAGCTATTCAGACTGTATTTTATATGCTTATATTTCCTTTATTTTTCTGCAAGAAATGTAATGCATTCATAAGATACTACTAACCATATAAGGCTATATGCCTACAGATATAACATAACAGTTTTTAATGCTAAGCATATATTTATATTTCTACCTTTATTTACATCTATAATTCATTCTATATAGAGAGCATGTGCATATTATCAGGAATGGATCATGCTGTTATGAAGTCTGAGAAACCCAAGATCTGTAGCCGAAAAACCAGAATGTCTAGTTCAACTGTACTGAGTCTGAAAATCAGAGACCCAGGAAACCCAATGGTAGAAGTTCCAATATCAGCATGAGTCTGATGTTGGCAAAATCAATGTTCCAGCTCACACAGAGTAAGACAAGGAGAAAGATACCCTTCTTCCTCAGTGTCTCATTTTACGGAGGCCTTCAAGGGCCTTTAAGTGGGGTCTACCTAGCTTGAGCAGGGCAATCTGCTTTTGTTAGTTCACCAATTTGAATAATAATCTAACCCAGCAACTCCCTCATTAGAAATGCCTAGAAAAATGTTTAATAAAATATCTGAGTACTCTATAGGCCAGTCAAGTTGAAATATAAAATTAACCAATGAAAAATGAATTCTGAAAAGCAGAAAAGACACATGAATAGAACTTTTCATATTTATTTAACAGAGTGGACTTAAATTCAATACAGAAAGTGATCAAACTTTGAATTCCATGATAGTACGTGGACTTGAAAGCAACAAATGTATCAAATGATAAATCCTTGAAAGATAAATCAAATAATTTAAAGAAATTATTTGTCACATACTTAATAAAATGGCACCAGATAATTACAGGACTCATTTGTCATCAGCTCAGTTTTTATGGTCCTGATTTAATAGTTGCTATTTAGAACTTAGACATTAGACATGTAGAGTTACTGGATCCTGCCACACTGACCTATCACACAGCTTCTTAGACATACGCACCTATATGTTGGATATTATAGTCAGTTTAATAAAACATTAAACTCTTCTCTTAGGTTACCTTTATTTAGTTTGAAATAAAATTCATATGTTTTTTAATTTAAATTTTCATTTATTCATTTATTTGATACAGGATTTCACTATGCAGCTAGGACAATTGTATTTTTAACTCATGTATTACTTCCTTGCATCCAGCATGTTAGCCTTCTGCTTATGAAGAAAATTGTACTATGTACAAACAGAGGGGAAAAAAAAACTATTTTCTTTTCCTGTCAGTCTTGTCTCCTTCATCAGTAAGTCAAAGGAAGACTGTGTCTGTAGAGCGCATCTTAGCAGAATATGGAGTCTTCTTTGTGTAAAATTCTGTGAAATAGTTTCATTATTTTGGCAAGAACATGAAGCTACCAAGAGCAATACTAATTTTTTAGTTCTGTGTACTACTTATATTTGCACTTGAAGATGGCGATCAGCATATGGAAAGTGGCAAAATTCTTACTAATCTTTTCTTTCATTACTATGAATATCACTGAGCAACAAATTCATTAAAAATGAAGTCATAGCAAATCAAAAAAAGGTACCAAAAATAAGAGATGGAAATATTATGGAATTTAAAATCTTTATTATCATTTTTCTTTTTTTGCATTGGGAGCAGAACTTAGGATCTATGCTTGCAAGCTAGGTTCCATCACACTGAGCTATCCCTCGGTGCTCACTGAACTTTTTTTTTTTTTTAATGTATTTGGTACAAGGTCTCAGTATGAACCTTGGACTCACAGTGATCTTCCTGTTTTCAGCCTCCCCAGTGCTGGGATTATAGGCGTGCGCCACCATGCCCAGTCTCTGTGGCCGGTGCCTGAGGGCAGGGCCAGTGTGGTATGCAGGGCTGGGGATCTACCCAGGTCCCTGAGCTTGCCTATGCAGGTACTTAGTCTGGTGAGCTATCTCGTTGGCCCCGAATTTTAAATAAATGCTTCCTCATTGTAATTTCTGTAGGTCCAGCCTGTTTCATATAATGCTTATTCCAAGTATTTTTAAGAATAGTGAAGTCTAATTTATAAATTGATTTAAAAAATACAATATGGACTAAACAAATTAGAGACTGCTGTCCAGGAGCTAAAGCAGAATATTCACTATTATAAAACTATTATGTTTCTCCATTGCTGTTTTGGTTGATTCCACTTCCCTATTTATATACTGTTAACTGACTTCATTAAATGCCATCAGAGATTGTTGATGTTTTGAAACTAATGATGATTTGAAATTCATTTTGAATGAGTTCAAATTCATTCATTTTATAGCTTACAAATTTCAATTCCAGGTAATGAATTATGTCAGAGTTAAGAAGTTAAAAATTATCAAAATCAACCATGATTATTAGTATTATTTACAGAGGAAACTGATCGATCCAAAAATCTCTTGAGAGGAATGGTAAAATATATATATGACTACATTACCTGCATATGCTAATATTACATTTGTATTTTAGATTAAATTTATTTTTAAAAAGATACTTGCTGATTTTTGAATATACAATAAACTGTCAATAACTTTTACTCTTTTTCTAATTATACATTTTAGGAATCAATTAATTCCATCTTATGTGTCTGAAGAAATTAGGGGATAGACTTATTTAATGAATTAGCACCATGAAGCTGCTTGAAACTATGATAGAAACCAATTACCAGTGCAGCAGATAGGAGAAGGAGATCATGCTGTTCTTCGAGGAAAAGCTTCTGCAAGAAATGAAATTCAGCATGAAGTTTGAGCATCTCCACTTTTGGTGTCTCAAAGGTTATGAGATAAGACACTGGCTATGAGAGGTGATCGATTTATCTTATGGCTTAGAGGATGGAATAAAAGTAATGCAAAGCAAGTCAACACTGACCTCTGTTACCATGCTTAGCTCATATCTCATGCATAGCTGGTAGTGCCTAAAAGAGATCAGGACAAGGATAAAGACCAAGACTGTTGATAAGACCACCAAACGGGGCGGTGCTTAATCTACACTGAGAATATAATATGAAAAAGTGCTAACTTCACAGTGCTGTCCCTGAAGTGGCTCCTTCAGTCAATGGCACAGAAAGCAATCAAGACTGTCGACAGCAGACTTACCTGAGGACATCACTTACAAAATCACAAGGAAGTGATGCAGTCATGCAATTGCCACTTAAAAACAACAATGTGTAGAATAAATACACAATCTTAAACTTGGAAATTTCTCAGTGATTCAATGGAACTGAGCTCATTAGAAATCTTTTTTTTTTCTTTTTTAATATTCTGCTTCATATTTGGGTACTCATAGAAATAAATGTCTAGTTTACAATGCAGGTGTTCATTAGTTATGACTTTATATAATCAGGAATATAACAACACAAATATGTCATTGTGTAAATGTATATATGAATATAATTTTGATATGTCTATGAAGAAAGGCTTATCACTGGTAAGCATAGCAAGACATGAGAGCATGAATTCAATATGCCCACCTCAAAGAAGTTGTATCTGAGATCTAAAAGAACGGATGATGGGTAAGCAAAGATGCAGTGAGACAAGTTATGTGGAAGGGCCTCCTATTCCAAAGAACTGAAAGTATGTACTAATGGCTATTGTGCAGAAAATAAAGTGCTGAAGCAAATATAAGTAATCCAAAGTACAGATATTTAGAGTGGATATGATTTTCAGTTTACTCTTCTAAGATTAGTGGAAATCCATTAAATAATTTAAAAAGCTATACATTATCATATGTGTACCCATAAAACATCATTATGGCTACTGAAAGAAAAAGTCAACTAGGAAGAAATAAACAAGAAAGGACATAGAAATTTCAGTAAGGAGAAAACAGCTTGACTTTAGAATGGGTAATAAGAGTGGGAGGAAGTAAAGATGATATTCTTCAGACACTGAAAAAATTGAAATCAAGTTTCTGAATATGTATTTGGTAGTGGAGAAAGGAAAATGTCGCTTTTAGAAAAGTTACAGATTTCTAGCTCTCATGCACATATTCAAATTCCATTTAGAGCTGTGGAGCAGTGAATAATGAAGAACTGTGTGGGAAGATCATGAGTTTAATATTTGGTATTTCTGCATGTTTGGAGATTCATTTCAAGTATATAAGAGGATGTGTTAGCTAAGCAGTTTAATATGTAAACTTGACTCAGTCAGAAGGTTGGAAGTGAAGATGTAAATTTGGAAATCAGTGGGATATATATTGTAATTCAGGTTGTGAATATAAGACAGATTGTTTACAAGAAATAAGAAAAAAATATGTATGGGGACAGAAATTTCAATATATAATGATGACACCAGGAAGGATGAGCTAAAACATGAGAAAAAGAAGAAATAAATTGAAATAGATTGACTATGCATCATAGCCATAATTATTGTTACTACTGCCATTATCATTATGAAAATTTTGTGCAGTTCTGTTAAAGCCAGAGAGATAGAGGAGAGAGATCTGATAAAATTAGCTTTAGTAAACATAACAGAAGGCTACTTCAAAGTCAGATAGTCAATATTTTTTAGTGCTACTATTAGGACAATCAAGATGGCAGACTCAGTCCCAATATGTAGAGGCATCACTCAGGTACAAACAGGCCTCATCCCACAGCTTAAACATTAGGAGTCTGAGATCAAGGTAATGAACAGATGGAAAAAATATATTTTATTTTCATAAACTTAAGTGCAATTTCCATATGGAAAAAATGCGTAATTATCTCCAAAGGATGAATTTTATATAATTGAAAGCTGAGAAAATAGCAGAAATGATTGAAAGCAATCATTTCACATGGTGGCATCCTGTGCCCATGCCAGTAAGATAAGTAACAGAGATACAAGCCATAATGTCTGTGGCTATACAAAACTCTTCCTCATTCCTATTTTAGCAAATCAGAATGTATGTTGACATGAAGTTTTCTAGATAAGTCACATTCTATTGAGAGTAATGTCATATTAGATAATTTTCTGGAGTGATGATAGATCTGTTTTGAAGTTAATTTCAATTTTGCAGAAACTTTTCTTTTCTGATTAACCACTATGATCATCTCTGAAATTCTTAAAGCAATGCTTTTATGTAGAAATTAAGCATGAATTTACATAATGTATTCAAATATAATGGATTGAATAGAAGAAATATTTAACATTGAAATATTACAAACTAAGTTGATGAAATACAAATCTATCATATAAAATATGATTTTAATTATCTCTTATAGCAATATATAAATATACACATCTTTATCTATACCAATATTTACATATAAATGTGTTAAAAAGCAATATGAATTATTCAATATAATAAAATATTGCTGAGATACCACTTACAGATCCAGTAAATAACATATAAACTGGTAAGAAATTCCAGAGTTAAAAATAAAAAAAGAAATGTATAAACCTTGAGTTTTGCTTAATAAAACAAGAAATAATATTTTTCTGGAATAAGCATTGAGGTTTATACTGAAAGAAAGTTTGGGAGATAGAGTTTTCATCTCTATCCCATAAAAATTTCTACTGAGAGTTACCCTGCTGCCCATGGTGAATGTCTGCAGTGGTGAAAGTGCAAATCCTAAGTCTTTGCTAGGTTCTGATGCACCTGACTTTTCTTAAGGGAGAAGGGTGCCAACAAAATTAATTATGAAAATGGGTGTAAAGGATGATAGCATTCTCTGTGCCCCTTTGCAGTGGTTTTTCTTAAAAGAGACAATCATATGTTATTTAATATACATATTTTTGCTTTCTGTAATTATAGAGTACAATGCTTTCTGTGAAGTAAGCCCTGATGCATGAGAAGCACTGAAATGTGAAGGATGAGAATTTCCAATAGATTTAGTAGTTGAAAGCTTTAGAACACTTTCAGCAGAATAGCAGAGATAGAGGTGCAAGTGAATAGAGTGAGTCTGAAGGGTACACTTACAGGTGACGGGAGAGGATTCAAGGGATGATGTTATAGGTAAAACAAACTTCAGACTTTAAAAGTATAAATAGAAGTATACTAGCTAGAGTAAATATGTACTCATTTGCACAATTTGTTTAGTATTTATTTGGTTTGTCAGATATTTATATGGGTTCTTTCCATTCATATGTGGCTTAAAAAATAGGGAAACCATGACTAGAAAGAGGGTTCGTGGCTTTACTTTATGTACCTCATTTTTGTACTTTTTCTGTTGGATGGTTAAGGCCAAGATAAAGCAAGACCTACATAACAAGAAATGTAACTTTTGTATCTGATAAGGTCAGTCAAGTCCCCTCAGGGCTTATCCTGTAACCCTCTAACACACTTTGTAGATCCCTTGTCAGCCATGTGGATGAGTCATGGCCATTGCTGGACCAATTTTCTATCTGTGAAAGCCTGTGAAAAAGTTTTCTCTCCATGTGACTCTCCTTAGGCATAGTATACACCATTGATCGCCTTCCTCTGTGGCTCCATAATCTGCTTGATCAGAAAATTTGGGGCATAACTGAGTTACATGATATTACAGTACAGGTTCTCTTATGTATTGAGTCTTCACTAACCTTGAAAGGCTAGGGTCAAAATGTTGGCTGACTTTGCAGCCCTTCCATTTCTCCAATTTTTGTTCTGCAAACTTAGGTTGTTAAACCTCCAGAAGAGAAGCTGATTATTACCCTACAACATATGCAGTTCTGTTTACCCTAGCTATCTGTCTAAATATCAAACATCTTAGGCATAATGTGGAACAGATATTTTCCATCAAGTCTTGATGTATTGAACTTTAAGTCACTATATAATATGAGGAAAAAAGTTAATACTAATATACACATTATTACACAGAAGTTTAGAGATCTAACCATATACAGGCTTATAGGAGAACAGTCCTGTAACATTTTTTTCTTGTATCTTTTTTTTTTTTTTTCATTTATTACCCATTTAGAAAAAAAAATAAGCTTCTACTTGTGAGACAGTATGGTAATAACTGGTATGTCATGATAGGAGGTATGTATTTAGCATGCCAGAATGACAGGCATTCCAAGCATGACCCTTCTATTACGCATTGCTATCTTCAATGCAGTAGCTTGGTTCACTTATCAGCGTATATAGTTAGTCAGGGTGAGAATCCTACCATTTAACTGCTACTCTCAAAAGCCTGCTGATGTTTCTGGTATCATTGCCCTGACCATCTTGTGTTTGCAAATGTATGACTTTGTCCCTGTCCTGTTTCCCAGCTTTTCTCCTTACCCTCTCCTTATTGTCCAGTCCTCAAGTTCTCGCTTTCCTTTTAGTTGTGTTGTACCTTTCCATTTGTAGTTCTTCTTTTGATTTCTTATACTAGGGAGACTGTATGATGTTTGCACATGTGGGTCTGGTTTATTTAAAGGCTCTAAGCAACAACTTCTGTGGATAAACCATTACTATTGTGGACTGCTAGAGTGTTAGTGTGTTTTGCTGAATTAAAGCACTCATAATAATTGAATGCCAATAGAATACCCATCCCTGATAGAACTAAACAAAAAAAGGGGATACAAAGGAAGGACCATTCTGTATATTTGTATATACAGAATAGTTACGGTAAATATGCAGCTGCTTTTGTGTAATTCAATGAGAAGAAAGATTTGCAATAATACTGTTTGGACAGGATATCCTGTCTGCTTCTTGCACTATGGATAACCATTAGGAAGATAACAAATGTAAAAAGTATTAATTATTGAAAATGTCCTATATATCAGCTTTGAGGACAAAAGATAGGTATACAGCTACATTTTCTTAATTCAATGAATACAGGGATCTGCTCTAATAGTGTTTGTAAATAGAATATCATGTCTGCACCTTGTACAACAAATCACCACTAAGAAAACAATATGCAATGTATTAATTTTGAACCTGTCCTAATATGATTTGAAACTGTCTCATTGCTATTTTTCTTCAATAAAACTGTGGGAAAAAAGAAACAGGGTGTTTGGGGCTAAGGAGAAGGCTCAGCAGTCTAAGGGCCTGTTTGGCAAGTACAAGGTCCTGAATGCAATCCCAGGTGCCTCAGCCGTGCTGGGCCCAGAACCCTGGGGATGCTGTGCTGACCCAGCTCTGGGCATGGTTGTGTATGCCTCTAATCCCAGCTCTGGGGAGACAAAAACAGGAGGATTACTCTGAGTCCAAGCTGTGTAGCAATACATGTACCAAATTAATAAATAAAAATTCGAAACAAATATAAGAAACTGCTGCAGTGTTCCATTCCATACCATATAAATCTTCAGTTCATATGATATAAGTATGTCTTTGCGTCAGTCTGTTTCCAAACCAATGGAAATAATCCAGCATACAGCCATTAACATAAAATATTTGTAGTCAGTGTCATGAGGTACTGATTGATTCTTACCATCCACAGGAAATCAATTTGGAATGCTGATTAAGTGATTGTCATCTCAAATTCTTAGCATAAAAATATATTTAATCATTCTGTCTGCATTGACAACTTGTATCAAGTGCCAGACAGAAAATAAAGAGCTAACCACTGCACATAATGTTAAACAATACTGTTAAAGTAAATTAACAGAATATAAATAGGTCTTGGAGAAAATCTTATGTTAGTAAAGGCAGAGAAAATAAAATCATACATTGAAACAAATTATACTTGTTTATTTATAGCAAAAATCTTGATCATAGTGGACTTGAAAATAGGGTAAAATTTAGGGCAACCTACTTGGGTCCTCTTCTGTCTTTTTGGATGGAAGCTTTCTTTCACTGAATAAATATATTCTTAAAAAAATGTATTCTTAAAAAATACAATGTTACAGTAATTTCCTCTGTATATAAATTTAATTACTCAATTCTCAAATTTAATTACTCATTAATAAAATAATTCAAATGTTTGATATATCCTTTTTCTTCATTTTTATTTTCAGTTTATATAGATTCCTATTTTGATTAGACTTACTATATCAAGTATTTTCAATGGTTCATATATTTGAAAAATGTTTTATGTTGAAAGAATATTGAGTTACCTAAATAGAGGAGTGAAAGTGGATGGCAAGATTGTATTTTATCAGAAATAAAGTAACCTAATATTATTTTGTAAATAAAAATAAAATCATATGCCATTATTGAATAATGTCTATATTTGCTTATCTTAATATGCATATAAATCTGAACATGAGATAGCATAGAACTAGATATCAAAGCAATTAATGATTTGTGCAATCTAAATACAATGATGATAATACATTTGCATGAACATTTTCACTCAATGAGTTTCTGTCACTTTTAAAAAGACTTTAACTTGCAAATATTAGGACATAAGAGTATTCTAAATTCAGTTTTAAACTTCAGAATTTCATATGGACATAAGATATGCAGGTATTATATAGCATGCATGAAAATATTCAGTGACACTTAGAGTAGTCTAGAAGAAAGAATGCATGTGGTGACAAGCATTTTCCTACATCCCTCACTTGATCTGTAAACTTGCTCTGTATATTTCTGTCTTAAATCTGCAAGAGAGAAATTGAATATCAGAAAAAGTCATCCAATTTCACAATTGAATGAATTCCAAAGAGGGAGCAATCAAAGTGTCTTCTATCTCAATGACAGCTACCCACCTCTCTGCAAATAAGAAGTGACTGATAGAATTAGAAAGAAGATATTTTAATAATTTCTCTAGATTCTTAAATACTTCAATTTATTTGGCAACAACCCAACTTTCCACTTTACTTTTTCCTCTGCTTCAGAATCATGAGAATTTCCTAAGAAATACATGTGATTTTGTTATACAACAATATTGAAATTTCAAGCTGTGGTCAAGTAACAGATGAAATTTTCAATCCTTATTGCATATCTAAATGGATTCCATAATTTCTTTACTCTATTTCAGTGCTGAAATTCTATGTTCCAATTTTATAATACTTCATTTTTTAATTTTTAGTCAAATCAATCTATCTTCCTGCTCACATTGTGAAGTTACAGTTAACAAAATAATTATAATAATTCACATGAGTACATATTAAGTATTCTGAATTCATTAGATCTTCATTTATGCTAGATTATTACTTTCTTTTGACCAACTGGAAGTAAAACTTTAGGGTTATACTAGATAACACTTGTATTCTAGTTTTTAGAAACCTGTAACAATTATCCAAATTGTTCAAAGTAAAAGAAACTGACTCAGAAAATCTCCTGTAACAAGTAAATAATTTAGTGCATGTCCTATTCCACTTGCTCAATATTTTTGTATGGTATAACACAAACTAGAGAAACAATGTATTTAGATATCTGATGGGTCAGGAAAATTTATGTTTTTTGTTAGATTCAAATGCATGCTTTATACAAGTTGATTTCATATATCTGATATACAACTGATTTCTATTGTTAAATATCAGTGATATCATTTTAATAGCATATAAAATTGTCTTCACAGAAACTTTCCCAAATTTTATATGCATATATATTTCAAAAAAGCTATTATTTAAAAATTATATTAATTTATACTTGAAATATTTGTTCATCTGTCTGCTTGATCAGTGGTGTATAGACTTCACTTGGGTAACATTGATCTTATAGGCAGTTCCCCAAAAAATATGTTAACAATTTCTTTCTTTTTTCCTATGGGGCCAGGGGTTGAACTCAGGCCCTTACACTTGCCAGGCAAGCACTTATTCAACTGAGCTATCTTCCCAACCCCAATTTCTTTTACTATTTGTGACATATAATACTTTTAAAATATTAAAATTGTTTTATTTATTATTTATTTCATATAGCACCTCACTGTTAGCTCAGACTCATACTGATCCCCCTATCTCAGCTGCCCCAGGGCTGGAATTACAGGGGTGTGTGGTATTAGGACCCAAACTTGGGGCTTTGCTCTTTCTAGGCATGTGCTTAGCCTGCCAAGCTATCACTCCAGCCCCACATAATACGTTTATAAGCTTTTTCTTCTGTCAATGGTCACATACTGATGTCTGTCTTTATTAGCATTTAAATCTCAAAGGCTTCTTCTCCCCCTCCCCCAGTTTTACTTTTTAAAGAGAATAAAAAATTATTAAAAAAACATTGAAAATGATACAGAATTTCACTAAACAATGATAGAAATTCAACAGTAATTTTTTATTATAATTTTCTTTTATTTTGAAAAGTAAAAAGAAGAGTAAGAAAATCAAAAACAAAGCCATAAATAGGGTAACATAACAATACATACATTACAGATTTTGAAACAAGAATAACCAACAATAATTAATGTATTATCTATTTTTATTCTCAAATTTGTAGCTCAGATTATCAAACACAGGCAAGATGGACATATTGAATATTACCACTTGCTTTCAAGAAAACTTAATTTTTTGTTTTTACCTCATTTTTTATTACCTTTTTAAAAAACTTACTTTAAAGAGAATATAGTAATAATTAATATGACATTAGAAATGATACACATATTTAGAAGACCAAGATGACATGTATGTCAAGCATGATTTTAATATTACACATTGCTGTTCTCAGTGTAGTTGCATATTTCATAGATATTAGCATAGAGATTTAGTGTCTTCAAATTAGTTACCCAGATTACCTATATGAGCATGCAAAAGTAGTGAAAAAATTAGAAAGAAGAGAAAAAAACATAAAACACTGCTATTTTTTAATTAGGATGCATTGTACCGGATTTGGATGACCCATATGTAAAGTAAGTTGGCTTCCAATAAATATCTGTATGTACAAGAAACTCAACTGAATTTTAGTTATTAATCTTTATCTCCTCACATGTTATCATTTCTTCTTTCTTGTCTATGTATTTATGCACTGAAGAATAAGAGCACGAATCACACCCATGGCTCACCATGGTATTATTTAGATCAATAACAGAAATCTAGAAACTGCATGCACAAATGATGGTGGTATAGAAAAGCCAAATCCACTATGAAATACTATGTAACTTCGTGGGAGGCTATAGAATCCTATGGAACATTTGTTCTTCCTATGTTTTAGCTGATGACCTGTTACCTGCTTTTAACTAACACAGAGAGGCCAGATGAACTCTGGTTAACTAACTCCGCAGAGTCTCACATTTTAGTGAAATTGACTGTTCCAGAGCAGACACAAAAATTAGGTGGACATTGGATTCTCATGAATTAAAGCTCCTTATGATTCATGATGTTTACATACGTGTTGCTTTGCAGAAACTCAGAAGTAAGTTTGTTACCACTTTTTTTTCTTCCAGCACCACCAGATCACTTCCTTAGACTACTGTGTATTATCCCTTGACATCAGCGTCTTCATTGGTAGTATTCTCCACTCTCCTTCTTTCTCAGCCTCCTGCCAGGTGCTTACTATTTGCCTTGAAGGAGTTATTCTATAGTGCAAAGTGGTAAAACTCATTCTCATGCTTAAATTGAAAGTGAACACATTCCATGAACATCATCCCTAACCCATCCCTGCTTCTCTAAAAACCTCAAATTTCACATCTTTGTGGACAAGAAATATGGTTGTCCTGCTCTTTGCTCTCCTTTGTTTCATCTTACACTTTTCCAAAAGCATACTCTCTTGTATTCACCATCTATACTGAGGACCTTTCCTAAACCCCAACCTCAAATACCCTTTAACTAATGTCTACCTATTCTCCTTTGTGATTTTGATTGGGTAATTCTACTGCAGAAATTATTCATCAAGCTCCAACTTTATAGACAAAAAGCTGGACTTTTTCACGTATTTGGTACAGGGTCTAAATATGAAGCTTGGACTTGCAGTGATCCTCATGTTTTCAGCCTCCTCAGCACTGGGATTACAGGGGTGGGCCACCATGCATGGCCTTGGTGGCCAGCTCACTGCACTCAGGGGCAGGGCCAACACTGCATGTGGTTCCATGAGGGAACACATCCTGAACCCTGAGCTTGCCTAAGCAGGTGCTTAGTGTGTTGAGCTGTCTCAACAGTTCAACCTTGTTTTTTCTAACCATTGTTTCTTTCAAATACTCATTGGCCTACTACCTATATAAATCATAAGCATCATTTATAAGCAAATGCCCTTAACATTTGCTTACCACCTGCTTGTATAAGTTGAGTCAGCGCTAACATTTATATTTTTACTTAGTGCTTACAATGTTAAACAATATGAGAAAGTTATGCAAGAAAGGGCATGGTATGAGGACAATTTCCTACCATATGTACACAGTCCATGGGTTTCTTCAAAAGAAGGAATTAAGACAGTTAATTGAACCAATAGGTGATGTTTCATGAAAAAAGAAACTTTATCTCAGAGAAGGTAAATACATTAGTTGAGACATGTCAGTTGTCAATTGAAGAGGCTGTACAACAACCTTAAGCTTAGTGAATAAAACAGAGCTATACTGACTAAAGCTTTCACATGTTTTTCCCTCACTGTCCAATATCTCAGACAGGTTGGAAATGTCTTCATTACTGAGTAATTGATTAGTCAATTAGTCTCCTGTACAACTGAATCCATACCACTGGGGAAAATCTAGAGGTTTCTAGAACCATGGAGATAAAATTCTGCAGAAACTTACTCTATCGTTATCCTTTAAATATCACAATAAATTTTTAGTAGCTTGAAAAGAAATTAAAATGTATTTATATTAAGAAGTATTTTATACCTTCAAATAGTGATGTAAGACAAACTTTTATAAAGGAGGTATAGGAGGAAATCAAGCTGGATCAGTCTGACATAGACTTAGGAGGCCTGAGATCATCTTGTTGTTAAGGACTTTTCATTCTATACGTGATCAACAGCCATGAACTACTTACAGAAGGAAACTTGAGGAACAGGTGCCAAAATGAATGGTATATGTTTAGATAAAAATAAAAATCTAAGGAAGCTTATTTCAAGATAAGCAAGCTTGAAAATATAAAGCAGAAATGAAGAAGATAAAATTCAGACTCAAACTCAATTCAGCAAGAGTGATAGACAAATATCATCACAGTTCCTCACATTCTTAATGAAGTTGTAATTCTGTAGACAATGAGGTCTTACCTCTGCTGACACCTCGCTATGTTGCTGTGGGATTTCCATGCACAATGACCACAGGCATCTTATCCAGAAAGCAGCTTTCTCATGTCCACTCTTAGTCAACAGATTCATAGCCAGAGGTTGAGGTCCAAGTGTAGCACAGCTGCAAACTTTTATAGAATTTTTGTGGCTTTGTATCCCTTGTATTGGCATAAACTACATTTTATAATCTGGTTCAGTATGCATTAACATTCTGCAGTCTGAATGGATACGCCTTATGTAACAGAATTGCATCAAGACTGCACATGTGAACACAGAGGTTGATACTACTACACTGTGAAAAGTTCTCACCCCACAGGTTTTCAGAAACCTCACTTTGCATCAAGAGAACAGACACCATTGGATGCTTCCCATTTAGAGTATGTTGGAAAGGACATGTTTTAGACTTGAATTATAATAAATGGTCTTGAGGAAACTTTCTGAATTTTCTTGAATTAAATATGTTCAAAAAATTTTAGGGGCAAGGGAGATAGCTCAATAGAATAAGTGCTTGACTGGCAAGTGCAAGGGCCTGAGTTCAATCCCCAGTTCCTGGAGAGAAAACATCCTCTCAGGCTTTCACAGAAAACAAAGTGGTCAAGCAATGGCTGTGACTCATCCCAATGGCTGACACTGACAGAGGATCTACAGGGTATCAGGATAAATCCTGAGGGGATTTGACTGACCTGTCAGATACAAAAGCTACATTTCTTGCTTTATCTTGGTCTTAACCATGTAGCAGAAAAGTATAAAAATCAAGAGGTACAAAAAGTGAAGCCATATTAATATGCTGAACAGTAAAAGGCTCCTTAATAACTTTTGACATTGCCAGTCTTACAGAAAACCCACTACTATTTTGGACTACTATTTATTTTGGAATATTTTGCTGAATTCACACACCTATAATATTTAAATGACAAAACTAAACAGAAAAAGGGGATACAAATGAACTACAATTTTATATCTGTATATTCAAAATAGGATAGATATATAGTTACATTCTCTTAATTCAATGAATAGAAAGATTTGTGCTAATAGTATTTTAAACAAGATATGGTGGTGTCTGTATCTTGTACGATGAATAACAACTACTACAACAATATGCAGTGTGTTAATTATTGAAACTGTCCTACTAATTTGATTTTAACCTGTCTCATTGCTATTTGTTTCTCAATAAAATTATGGAAAAAATAAAAATGAATAGAGAATGCAAATAATATAAAAATTGAGTACAGTAAATGTATGATTAGAATCCTAATAATACACACATGGAAAGACAGAGACAAAAAGAAAGAGAGCAAGCTTTCTAACAACAAAATTACTCTAACTCAAAACATAATTATATACTTTGCAAAATAAATTCTATCCTAATTTAAATTTTTCAATATTTTACATTATAAATATATAATTCATATATATATATATATATATATATATAATTTATCATAGATAGTTTTTATCTGTCCATGGTAAATGTGCATCTTAGTTTTAAAATCACTTTTATAAAAGCTTCTAATAATAATTTTACAGAGTACTTCATCAACAAGCTAAATAATAAAAATTTTTCTGATGTACTGGAGTAACTGAGTTCTCAATGAGACTTCATGCGAGAGTATTAACTAAAACTCAGGAGAGTTATTTATTTAAGAAATTAGCTAAAAATTTTAATAAATTAATAAGGATTAAGAATGCATCTTTTAGAGGCCCACTCACACAAAAATATATAATTTAAATAATATAAAAATAGGGGTGCCGGGCATGGTGGCGCATGCCTGTAATCCCAGCACTCGGGAGGCTGAGGCAGGAGGATTGTTGTGAGTTCGAGACCAGCCTGAGCTACAAAGTGAGCTTAAGGCCAGCCTGAACTGCATAGTGAGACCCTGTCTCAAAAAGACAAAAAAAAAAAAAAAAAAAAAAAAAAAAAAAAAAAAAAAAAAAAAAAAAAAAA
>PVKA01002011.1:0-21206 GCA_004027165.1 Ctenomys sociabilis | reverse complement strand
TCATAAAAGATTTAGTTTCATTTGTCATGAACAACTGAGTTAGTAACAATTATTTTAATATACATTGCTCTGATGAATTATCTTGAAAATAATTCTTACAGAACACAACAAGCAGCTTTCTTGTTGAAATTAACTTTTGACCTTTGGAAAATTCCTCAGAAAGTCACTTCTCAAAACAGGGAAGTATCTCCCTGAAGCTGTTACTGATGCATATAAAATTGCAATCTCTAAAAAAACGGAAACAAGAACTATTTTTTCCAGTGATAGGTCTAGATACAGTATGTATCTAGATGCGTTTAAGACATGCTCTATTTTATAATCACTTGTGACTAAAATGTGCCCTTTTATTGCATGATTTTAGAGTCTCTATGTTGTATTGTGTTTTAAATCTGTGGAAGTATCAATACCCCAGGATGTTTTTCCTGTGTTAACAACTTCACCTATGACTAATTGCTTCTAAGATCTATTCACAGAGTAAAATCAAGCTAATTCTCTTACTGATTAAAACTATGAAATTAGGATAATTTATGTTCTCATTAAAATTCAAAAAATATCAGAATGCAACATTGTTTCCCTCATGTGACAAATGCCTAAAGATAAGACTACTGTTTTCTTTAGCATGTATAGGATAAGACCCCTTAGTATCCAGTTAAAGGTCCTTACTTAGAGTATAACATAATATAAGACTAGTGTGGTGGCCTGAGTTATAAACATGTACAGCATTGAAAATAAATTTGGACCACTGATAGCAATTCACCTGCTAGAAGAATGGGTAATTTTACTATACTAAAGAACTGATAATTTCAATTATCTGTCTTCCTCCTGTCATCTTCTATGGAAAAAGATGTGTCAAAATAAAACTGGCATATAGCAATATAATAAAAAAAATCAATACAACTTCATGGTATTCTGGGGAGCCAATTTACAAGTATGGGGAACATATCTAGAGCACATGTCACCTTCCTTGGTGTGAGCTTTAGGGTCCCTGCAGATTTTAAACTGTCACCATGACATCCCTAAACACTTCATGTAGACAGTTGAGAAAAGACAAATTAGAAAGAATTTGTAATCAATCATAATTATCATGAAGGTGTTCATATTTAGAGTATATCTATTTCTTTTTCTGTTTTTTCTTCCTCTACCTCCTCTTCCTCTTCCTCTTTGTCTTAATCCTCTTCCTTCTGTTCTTCTTCCTTCTGATTTTCTCCCTGTCTCTTTCTCTGACTCCTGTTTCCTAAATTTTGTTATTTACGTAGCATATTTGTGACAATATAATGCTGTAGTATATTATACAGTAATTGATATCCTCAATGGAAGTTATTAGGGAAGCTTTAGTAACAATAGTTGTTATGAAATAAATTATTATGTTATTGAATTAACAATCAAAATGGAGCCAGAAGCTTAAATACCATAGAGTAACTGTTGAAAGAAACATATATCTAAGTTAATTTTCATAAAAATGAGAGCCTACTAAAGTTACAGTTTTAGTTATAGCACTTCCATTCTCTTCCAGAAAAGTACTTCATAAAATGTGGTCCATGGATGATCAGAAAGAGCTGACACAAGAGCAGATACAGAACTTAGGTGCACAGACTAAACAAGGAACGAGTATGGGTCACACCAATCTGTGAACAAGTCCTCTGGATGGTTCTAGAGCACACACAAGTTTGAGAGTCTCTGGAACACTGAGTACAGGGAATGTTGGGAACCCTACATAGTGAAAGAGAACTGTTTCTCTCAGTCAATTAAAGGAAATCAATGAAGTTTTCTGCCTGCTTCCCCAGTTACCTACTGCAAATATATTGCAGTATGTATTTTATATCCTAGATATTAAAAAAAAACAAAATTATGGTCAACATAGGTGTTAGCTTCCACCCTTCACATGATATATTTTATATGTGCTATCAGTCACTACACACACACTCACACACACACGCACACACAGATAAGCTTTTCTTCATAACTTGTGATAGTAACTGTACTTGAATTAATCAAGCAACCACTGATGATGTCAGGAACTGGTAATGAAGTAAAAATATATTTGAAACAAAGATAAGATGGCATGTATGAGATCATAATTTTACTTCAGTGCAGTGGCACTGAAAAGTGTATGATATTCATAGTTTCTCACAACAAGCAATATGAAAAAATATAAAATACAGGTATATTCCAGGGCCCTCACTTAATGCACTCTGACAGTTGCAGTGAGCTGACACAATGAGGGAAGCAAGACTGTCCAGAGCTCGGAGAGCTGTCCGCGTTCTGTGAACTCTCGTTTGCCTCTAGGGCTTCCTCAGAGTTGTGGTACCAGAGATGTGAGACAAGAGGTAGCACAAATATTAGGAAAAGGTGAGGCAATGGCCCTGAATAATCAGATGGGATCTTGAAGCTGCTGGCAGCAGCTAAGGAGCTGCAGAGTGACTGTTTTCTGTGGGGGGGCTCTCTTCTGAGGCTTCATCTTTATAAGGGCTGAAGCCATTTTTGTCTAACAAGATTCTGTGATTCATGCTGAGAAAAAGCCAAAAGTTCAACTTGAACCTCAAGGACAGAGTACTTTGTGTTCATCTTTTCCTGCTCAATATAAAAAGAACTTATCAGAGTCGTGGCTAAATGGCACGGTCCTAAAAATATTTCAATTTTACTAGCTATATGAAAGGGAGGATGGAAGAAAACCTAATGAGCTGTCGATCTGAACGACAAAACTCTGCTGAAGCAGCATTTTCCCTCCTTGAATTTCAATTAGTGTTCAGAAGGACACTATTTCTCAAAATATTTTTGAACAATAATATGAATATCTGTACCAAAGGACTGCACATTAGAGGGTGTATTTGTGTAACCAGTTTTATATCAATAAAAATAAATAAGTAAATAAATAAAGGGCCATGATGTAGTTCATAGGCACAAGATCTACATGAAATGTGTGAGGTTAAGAACTCAATTGTTGGTACAAAAAAAAAAAAGAATGAATGAAAGAAAAAAGAAAGAGGGAGAGGGAGAGAGAACTGACTCAAGGAAAGAGTGTATACTTTTTCTTTCTGAACTTGCTATTGATTTAAGGTTTCTGAAGGATTAATTTAAAGGGCACCCGAGTTGCCTTATTTTGGTCCAGGGCATTCTGTGTTCTCTCTGCACTGTCATCTTCTAAAGTTGTAGTTTGTTGCATTTTCATTGGCTTCTTTTATGTCTTTGGCTGTTTTCTCATTCCCATGAACTGAAATACTTTGCAGCTACAGATTGCAGCCTCTGGACAATTCACTCTTGTAGGGGTTTTGTCCTAATTTATATCTAGATGTTGCACCAAAACTTCATGTACTCACAGGAAGGGATTTTGGAACATAATTATGGGACAATGATAGGTAACTGTGTGCTAGAAGTGGGGTGTTGGGGACAGGGGGATGGCTCAGTAGAATAAGTGCTTCCCTGGCAAGCACAAGGGCCTGAGTTCAATCCCCGGTTCCACAAAAAAAAAAAAAAAAAAAAAAAAAAAAAAAAATAGAAGTGGGGTGTTGTAGAGAAAGGGTGACTGGAAGCATGACCTGGATGGGTTTAATCCGCCCACCCAGCTCCTCGCTTAATTCTCTCAGCTTCCTGGAGGATGCTTCCTGAGCCATGCTCTCCTCCCCTCTGTCCTCTGCCTGCTGCCTAGAGACTGAAATGCGAGCCATAGTAAACGTCTCCCTCCAAGTCATGAATGTCAGGTATTTTTTCCCAGCAATGAGGAAAGTAACTTAGATAGTTTAGTATCCTGAGACAGCAATTATATTTCAGTGTTGGGATAACTTTCCAGAAAAAATGGAAAAAAAGGTGAGAGCTCTTGTTTGGTTTTTTGTTTTATTTTTCCCCGCTGGGATCAATGCCATCTGCATCTTGTACAATCTGAAAAGTGATCTTGCAAAATGCGTTTCCTTATTTTTTCCCCCAAATTCTTTAATGCAACTCTTCTCTTGTTCTATTTGGGGCAAATTTGGAAAGCAAGAGATACCATTTGTGGAGTAAATATTGTGCAAATATTTTTCTTCCAAGTTCTTCTACAAAGAGCATTGTTAGGCCAAACAGTGTCAATCTCCAACAAAACAAAACCAGCCTGAATTTAGGGCTTTGAGCAAGCCATCCAGGATTAACTCCAAAGAAGAATCTGCCATTTGCTGTACTGGGTTACGATGGAGGATTACTGGAAGAGGCTCAGGCGAAGGGGAGAAGGGCAAAGAAAAGACTTGGGAGATGACAGCACTGACAGCTGAGGGGCCTTAGAGGAAGGAAGGGTTGAGGTTTTATGACGAAAACCTATATCTGGGCAGCATGCGCCAGAGGGGAGCACGAAGGCCCCCACAGGACGCGGAAGGCGGGCTGCAGCTGTCCCCAGATCCCAGGAGAGTCAGCCACACTGGAACGCAAGTAGTTCATGGCACGCAGGGGTCAGACCTATCAAAAAAGTTTGGAATTTATCTTGCTATTTGCAATCAATAAAATTTTCTGATCGCAGATTATTTCAGTGTAATAATTGGCAAACTGTATTTTTCTTATTTTTATGAGAACATAAGTCTGATTGCACACCCATATTTGTATGTGTGTATGTATGATCGTGTATAATTTCATATTTTAACATATACTCAATATATACTCTGTCTATATGTATTTTTTTCTCTGTTTTTCTTAACCTGTTAGTAGTTCATTTGTTAACTTTGAATATTTCATGCACACAAGTTTTTCTTTCTCCTGTGGTCACCTAAATCAAATTGCCTCAACTGAATAGATTTATGCACCAAGACTCACGCTGCGACTCTTGATGAGATGGCGCACCATCATGTGCCCGTGCACGTCAGGCTCAACAGCCACCACCACAGCCTTGGCTCTGGGGGCGGGACGGAGAGAATCCCCGCGCAGGCCTGCACTGCTGTGTGCGGGATGCGCGGCTTCAGCAGGATCCACGCTGAGCGCTACATCTCTGCGTCTCCCCCAGTGTCTCGCGTTCGAACTTCCCCATACATTGCGGTCAGGATAACCCCAACCTATGTGCACTTAGTTATAATTATTATTAAGCAAAAGCAAGGCAAGTAAGAGTAAAAAGAAAGGATGAGTCAAAATTAAAAATAAAATCACATTTAGAACGTTGAATTTTAAAGCTCCGTTGCTATTTGTATACTAGGAAACTATGGGACCCTAAATAAGAAAGACTATTTAAAAATACATTTTAACATTAATCTAAAGCACATGTTTTGTTGTAAAGTAGTCATTTATCACTTATAAAAGTTAAAAAAAATTCATTAATAATTTGTTGATGTTTAAAGTTTTAATTTATTAAAAACTCTTAGTCAATGTTTACAATAAATGTTGTTTGTATTTGTTTGGGATAAAACCACCAATTAGCTTAAACAATCTTGGCAGCTCACTGAAGTTTTTTTCTAATGACCTTAGGAAATTTCATTACAAAATTGTTCATTTAAGAACTGAGCATTTTGCATTTTAGTGACCTTTCTTTTGAAACAGGGTCTTGTCATCGTCCCCTCTGCTCCCTTGTACGCTGTCCACTTGCCTCCTGTCCTGGACGCTGCTTCCTCAGCCATGAACTTTACCTCAGAGCCCTACCTTGTATACACCCCAAGCCGGTTTTTCATGTTTTCCTGGTTTATAGTTAGCTTCTACATTTTTAACACTTCACAAAGAACCTACATTTTAATCATCTTTTCCATTTACTGTAGCTACGAAAAGCAGAAATAAAAATAACTCAACAGCTGTTTCTATTGGCATGAAAATATTTGTTACCTTACTTTAAGCCAGTCATTGTAGCCCACCATGAACAGGGACCATACAAAGCATGCACACATACACGCCCACATCTCCAGTCTGCAAGACAACTACAATTATTATTTTTGGTTCTGTGACCTTTCTGCCAAAAGTGAGTTTGGCTAATTCTCTAGATAAAACTAGGATTCTATCATCTTCAAAATATTACATAGTCTTCTAAATTACAGAATTTATAGGGGTTTTGCCATTTAATATTTATAGGTAAATGCCAGAAAAAACTTACTATAAATTTTCTTTTATTACTGTTGTGCTTCTCAAACCTCAATGAATTTTCATTTTTAACATGGAGGAAAGGTGAGGTAATAATAGATAGAAACCTTTGATATGTCTGTTTTGTGAACCAGGAAAGAAGCACATATTTCAGTCTCTTTTCTTCCTTTCTGTATTTTTTTAGGGAAGGGTTTACAGGGCGTTCATGGTCTCACTAGATGGGACTTGTAGTGATTCTCCTGTTTACAGCCTCCCAAGTGCTGGGACAACAGGCACACGCCACCATGCCCAGTCTCGATTGCTGTCCAGCGCTGCTCCCATGGCAAGCCCAGAGCTCAAACGAACTCCCTGCACCTGCTTGCAGGTGCTTTCAACCTTTGAGCTATTTGGCTGACCCGGTCTTTTCTTTCTTGGCAGTGATCTTTATGCTTCTTTGTTTAATTGTTCTACTAATAAGACATCAAGTGTTTGTTTTAGTCTGTGCAACAGATCCGATAACATATACTCTTCAGTTCTTGAGGAGTATCATATTTTCCCTATATTGTTAAGATTTTTTATCTCTGCTTCTCTTATTCAATAAAAAAGCATGTTCTATTTTTGTCTTTATTGTTTCATTAATCATTAAGACATTATGTTAGGTATCTAAAACTCTTTATTAATATGCTTTATTGGTTGCTTTTCCCACACATTTTCACTTTATAAAATGTTTATTTGTATGCATTTTTTAATTTATTTTATTTTCAGTAAACATACTTGAAGAAGACAAACTCTTTGGAATTGTTTTTGTATGGGACTCAGATGGGAAAGTCTATGGTTCAGGAAACCAGAATTTCTTCTTATACCACATAGTAGTTATGTTCTAAGTCCCTCTAGCATCTGCCTTGTTGAGCCAGCTGGGATCAGCCCTGCAGGCTCATGCTCCATGTACTGTTGTGCTTTGCAGATCCAAATGGCAAGCTTTCATTGAGCACAGATCACTTGATTCCTCCTTGAGACCAGTAACTGAGACATGCCCTTTGCAATACATCAGCAGAAATCAGCAGTACAATTATCCAAGCTATTTTGTATCTATACATAAATATATCTTTTTCACTTCATTCTTTTGGCTTTTTCCTCCTCTCAGTTGATCCTTCCCTTTGAAACAGTTCTTTCCCTTTTACAATATCTATTGTACCTATCTATTTACTCTTTTAAGTATTTATATTAGCAAAACAATATGATGCTAGCACATGCAGGTTTGATTTATTTCACTTATGAGTATTGTTTCTAGTTGAATCCATTTACCTATAAAAGCCTCAAATATATCCTTTTTATAGCTGAGTAATAGTCCATTGTGTAAAAATAGCACATCTTTATTTTATCCATTCCTCAGTTAGTGGGCATCTGCATTATTTCCCAGATCTAGCTACAATAAATTGTTCTGCTAGAAATATGGATGTACACATAGAGTTGTAGTATGATGTTTCAACTTCTTTTGGGAAAATGCAGGAAGGAAATAGCTGGCTTGCTTAGGAATTCCAATCATAGCTTCTGAGGAATCTGTACACTAATTTCAACCATGATTGAGGAAAGCACTTATTCCCCTGAGCCATCTCCCTAGCCCCTCAACCATAATTGTACCAGTCTGCATTCCCACGAAGAGTGAAAAATAATGTTTTTCCCCATAGCTTCTCAAGCCTTTGCAATTGTTTCAATGCTTGATGATAGCCATCCTTTCCTGCGTGAGATGGAATCTCAGTGTTACTTTCATTTGCATTTCTTGAATGATCAATGATATTCAATACCTTTCCATATCTTTATTTTCCATTTGTATTTAAGTTTGTATTGAACTTAAATGTACATTTTAAAATGTGTCTTTGAATGTAGAAGGGTCTGATTGTTCACTGGGTTTTTGAATTTTGTGGGCCAGATGTTTTTTAAATTCTTCATATGTTCTAAATAGAAGTCCTTTTGAAGGAGAGTCAGCTAAACTTTTTCCCAATTTGTGAGTTTTCTTTTAACACTGTTGGTGATTTCTTTTGATGTACAGAAACTTTTTAAAAAGATGAGATCCTACTTGTAATTCTTTGAAGTAGTTCCCCTGTGATTCAGCTTTGTTCAGGAACTCTCTGCCTACCTCAGTGTCTTCAGGATTTCTACATACTTTGTCCTCCAGTAGACTTAGTGTTTCTATTTTGATACTTAAATCTTTGATCCATTTACATTTTAGTTTAGTGCATGGCAATTGCTATGGTTTGTGTCTAGGTATCCCCCCAAAGCAACACGTATTGATGAGGAGGACTTCTAGAGTTTGTAATTAATTCATGATTCAATGCTAGGATTATGGATGCTAGTATTATTTTTAAGGGATCTCTCCTTTCGTGATCACTAGCCACAATGTTGTCTTAAAGGTCTGATAGTCTATCCTCAATTTTGTTCATTGTTTTGCTATCTTTAAGTGGAATCCTGATTTCTTGGATAACTTTGAATCAATTTTGTACATTCTAACCTTTTCCATTATTGTTTGTTCAATATTTCAATGATTTTTCTATTCTCCTCTATTTTTTAATCTATGCTCTCTTTAGGTATGCTGAACAATTCTGTCCTGATTATTGTCATTTCTTTTCTTACCTGAAAGATTATTTGTGATCTGATTTCTTCTGTTGCCAGATAGAGTTGTTTCTTTACTTTAGTTGCTATCTTTTCAGAAATTTAAGTGCTTGACTTTCAAGTTCTGCTATGTTCTTGTCTTCTGGACTTGTTCATTGTGGGGTTGAGAACTGATATTTCCTTTTACTCCTTTGTTTTAACATTTTTGAAGCTCTCAATGTTTCCTTGGGCTCTGCAACAATGTCAAGTTTGTATGGGTAGGTCAGCAAGTCTTCCATGTCAGTAGGAGACCATGGTAGGCTCACCAGTGCTCCTGCTGTCAGAGCACAAGTGTGCCCTCTAAAAAAAGAGATGGAAGGCAGGCCTGGGCTCTGCAAATCTCTGATGATGGGGGAGGGGTGAGTCAGCGCTCATCAGTGCAACCTGGATGCCCTGCTTCATTCTGCTTTCTGAAGCTAAAACAGATATTTTAGTTCCATAATTAGACTTCATTTTATAACATTTCGAAGTCTGTCTTTATTATATTAATTTATATAATTTTTTAAAATGATCTTTTTGGATCTCATACTCTTCCTAACTTGTATTTAAAATTTATGTATCTCTTAACTTTATATGTAGCCAAACTACCCAAATCAACTGCCTTAATACAGCATCATCTCATTATGACTGTATATCAGGACCTGATCATTGCTGACCTGGGGCAGACTCAGGTGATGCTACCATCTCTTATACACACGTCCACAGTGAGAGTGCTGATGGGTGGCAATATCCGGAGTAATATCAGCAAGATCACTAAGCATGATTTAGAGTATCAATTACTTTGTTCTCTGGTAATGCTGCCTCTTTCCTTGACATTCTATAACTCAGATTTCATAATGCTTAGATGGCAGTTATTGTCAGTTAATGTTATGTGGCATACTGTAGGAATGCAAAAAACTAAACATATCTAACATACACAAATCTATATATTAATCTATATGCACATGTCCACACATATATTAGTAAGAGCGAAATATGTATCAAAGTTACAGTTCTCATGGGCCACCTAATATTTACAACTACCTTCTCCTACAAACAATTTTGTATTCAGTTTGACCTCAGCAAGTATCTCAACATGTATTGATTCTTTACCTGACAAGGTATCCTATATCTTCATACTGGGCCATTTGTCACTATAACTGGATTGGTTTGATATCTTTTTCTATGGACCTCAGTACAGGATTTAGTTGTTTTATTCAACATTCTCTAGCTTTGTGGATGTTAATTTTGACAAAATGGTTAGCCAAAACCAGAATAAGTAGTTCTTTCATTTAGACACTCTCTGCCCCTTCTGCTAAGTAAGGTGTTCATGTAATCATTCTACCACAAGTTGCAGATGGATCACCACCAAGGAATGGTGCCATAATGTGGAGTGCCAGCTGGAGAACTTTCTTGAAAGAAGAGAATTTGTCTCCTTTTTTAGCTGTGCCTGACTCTATGTTCATGTATTGATATGTACAGAGATGGATAGGGCTTTTCCTTAATCCCTGAAATGTCTATCAACAACGCATATAGATCTAGCTGAGGTGCTTGTGGTAGTGTTTGGAACAACACACATGTTCCCCCAGTAACCCCCACTGGCTGGTCTTTAATATGGGCCAGGCTGAGGCAAGATGAAGAGCCCTGATCCACACTGCCGGCCTCAAGATACAGTTGGACACTTTCTAGGGTTTCAAAGATTACACATTAGAGCTGAAGTACTAGACCCCACATCATTAGATACTATCTCAATTATATAAGACAGAATACTATCTGCATTTTCTACTCTCTGCATATTGCAGAGGTAAATACAGGCCTCATACTAGCCCAGCTCATAGCACTCACTTCCTGCCATTCTCAGTCATCCACTTTCAAGCCACTCTTCCTTTATGATTCAATAAAACCCAAGTTCAGCCCTGGGTCAAGGCCTTTATTTCAGATAGCCATCACCATGGTTGGACTTAGGACACTTTGGCTCCTCTTAAACATAAATATGTTTTATTGTCTTTTTCTCACTGTGAGTTGCACTGGAAATGGTAAACTGGAATTAACATGGCACGATTTCAATAACTTATCTATGGGATTACAAACATAAACCATCTGGACCAAGATGAGGAAAGGAAAGGGCTCTTTATATCAATCTCAGCGGTTTAGTGTTGGCATCTGCTTTGGTCAGCTGAGAAGTCAGCAGTGGTGGTAGTCCGGTCAGGGCAGACTGTACTTAGCAATATAATTCCTGGGTGAGTTTCCAAGAAGAGAAACAGCCTGACGTTGATACAATGTCATTTCTGTTTTGCTATGATGGCTCAAACCAGTTTGAGGCCATCATGGAATTATAGAAAGGGGAAATAGAATCATGTTTTCACAGTCATATAGCTAAAGGTTAGGAATGTAAAGAGTATGAAGAAAATTAGTAGTGCAAACATCTCAGGTAGAGCTGTAAAAGGTTCAAATTAACAACTACTGACATTGCCAGTCTTACAGAAAACCAACTACTATTATGTTCTACTGGACTTTATTGGAATATTTTGCTGAATTCACGTACCTACAGTATTTAAATGACAATGGAATTCACTTCTCTAAGAAAACTCAACAAAAAAGAGGAGACAAAAGAACAAACATTCTGTTTATCTGTAATAGTTATGATAGATAGACAGCTATATTCTCTTAATTCAGTGAATAGAAAGATTTGTTTAAATAGTGTCTGCATCTTGTAAAACGAGTAACCACTAAGACCACAATATGCAATGTATTAATTATTGAAACTGTCCTATTAATTGGGTTTGAAACTGTCTCATTGTTTTTTGTTTCTCAATAAAATTATTTTTCAAAAACCATCTCAGCTATCCAATATATATAGTTGCATAATTTTCCCCTACTTTTGTTCATATCTTTTTCTCTTTTCCCTCATCTTTATTGTTTAGTCCTTACATCAGTTTCTTTCTGTTTTACTATATGTATTAGGCCTTTCAGATTTTATTTGTTCTTTCATGTTCTTATGCTAGGGAAACAATACAATAGTTACACATGTGGAACTGATTTATTTCACTTATGAGCATAGCCTCTAGTTGCATCTATTTACATATAAAAGTTTCAAAAGATTTGATGATAAAAGTATACAATATAACAAACACTGTTGTTTATTTTTATTTTGAAATTCTGTACTATATTTATATGTTACTCTGTTTCTGTCTTTGTTTTGCTTTTGTTTTTACTCTTTAAAATAAAAATAAATAAATAAAAGAAAATGAAGTACAGAGGATTAAGGTTAATTTATAAAATCCTAATATTATAATTCATTAATCAAATGCACTTTTTAAGATAAGAAATCTTTAAGCACTGGACTTCATGCATCTAATAAAAAGTGTAATAGCCCTTTGTTTATATGATGTGTGAATTAGTTTGCTCTGAATCAATATATTCAATTTCTTATTGTTGTCCAATGTTAACTCCTCAAAAAAAGAGATGATGAATTCCACTATCTCTTATACATGCTAAAGAAAAGTGGATCTTAGTGAATAAAAATAATTGTCCAGTTTCACATAGTAGGTAAATATGAAAATGCAAGTTCAACTTGATCCATTCTTGTTATATCCTATGTTATTTTTACTCTATTCCTCATTGTCTCCTTACTTATATATTCCTAACTTTAACTTGGAGTAAAAGACCCTGCATTGATTTTAAATCTCTCACTGTATTTGAAACTAACATACTTCAAAGAACAGCCATAGAACAATATTTTTGAAAGCATTAGATATGAAATTATTAAACCATAATAACATTTTTATTTCAAAACAATTGATTATTTCAATTAATATTCATGATGAATACACAAGAGAAAAATTATATAAATTATTCTAATGGTTCCTAATTTCTGGACTCATTGTATTTAATTATTATAGGTCAATTTCCAATTAACCCAGTCATTTTTATAGATCAGTTACATAATAATAATCAACACTGTAGTATACAGTTTACTGTCAACTCAACTATATATGGTCCTCAGTTCTAAGAAAATTCCCAGCATAGATGTTTCAGTAAGAGCATTTTAGATGTGATTAACATTAAAACCAAACTGTAAATCAGATTATTCTCCAACTATCCTGTTTGGTAATCTGAATGTATTGAGTTCAAAATCTGAGATATCCAGAAGAAAAGGAAATTTCTTCCATTATCAACTCAGTGAGAATTTCTATCCTACAAGCCTCTCTTACAGTTTTCAGGGGGATAAGGCATCCAATAACATAATCATTAATAAGTTACTTAAAATAAATGTTTAAATAGATAGAAACATGATAGAGGATAGACAAATGGATAATTAGATGACAGTTAGGTAAACAGAGATTGATAGATGATAGATACATAATTTCATTTCACTGGAAGACGCTAACATAAAACTTATTTATGACAGTGAAATTTTTGTTTTAAACACCAGAATTATTTGAAATAAAAAGATTCTACCCCCCAAATCAAATATGTCACCATTGAACTCACAGATTGCTACTACTGTGGAAAATCTTTCCAGTGTATGTGTGGAAATATACCTAGATGAAGAGTGTTCTAAAATCACTGTAAGAAGTCTAAAATGAACAAAATGTTTTTAAAAATCCCAATTTGGGGATAGGATTTGGAAGAGGAAAATGACAAGTACAACAACTGTGGCTCAAAAAAAAATCAAAATATCTGAAGTTTGAAAAACAAAATTACTACTCATATGCAAAAAACAAGAAAATGCCACATGTAAAGAGACAAGCCAATCAATAGGAAAAAGCTACAGTGATATAGATTGTAGAATTAGTAGACAAAGACATTAAATTATAGGGAGGTTTGCAGAAAATGAGTGTGCTAAAAGGTTGACTGCAGGGCAACAGGTAGAAATGAGGTTAGGAGTGCAAGCAAGAAGGTCATTGGGAAGTCATTTCTATAATGTGGTTAAGATATGAGGTTATTCGGATAGAATCAATGAGATAGGATGAGAACCGAACAGAACATGGATCTGTTTTGAAGATAACTGTGGTATATGTTTTTAATCATGTGATGTGAGGGGAACAAAGCATTGAAGAACAACATGGGTGCATTTTTTTGTCCTGGGAAAGAGTAATTTTTAATTAGGTCCAGTGAGTGTAGAGGAGGAAACAATGTAGCAAAGGAAAATTTGGTTTTTAAAATTACACATACACTACATATGAGGTACTCATTTTCTTAATGGATAGTTACTAAACAGCAAGTTGGATAGATAGGTATTGATCAAAACACGGATTCTCCCCTTGGAGATATACATTTTCTTGTAATCATATAGCATGAATTCCATATGATAAATTAGCTCATGAAATGTTATCTTTTCATTTCCATAAATGCATGTCTGACTCCATGAGTAATTGCTATAAATGTGCAATTCAGAGATAATCCAGGACATTGTACCTACCATTATAGGACTGGAAATAAAACTCATTAGGTAGAGTTAAAATACTCTTTTCAGTCTACAGAATGCATGCATGAAGGAATGGGAGTGTTTTAAATCAACATAGGAGGATTTAGCTCAGTAGCACAGACCTGCCTGGCAAATATGTGGTCTTGAGTTTAATTCTTGATACCAATAAAAAAGGGAAAACAAAGTTTAAACATACTAAAAGATAATAAAAGAGTTCCAAAGATGTAGAATGGAATTGAATAGCACAGTGTACAAGAAAGAGCATTTTTAAATTTTGAAATGAAAATATATGATGAGCAAGAAAGATATTCACAAACACATGAGGGAATAGTATCTCATAGTGGAAGCTGACTGAAGTTTGATAAATATGATTTAGCATGCTTCTTTTTAAAAGTAAAATCTAACTTTCAATAGTAAATTATTATATATATATATTTTTTTGGCAGAACCAGGGATTGAACTCAGGCCCTTGCAATTGCCAGGGAAGCACTTACTCCACTGAGTCATCTCTTTGGCTCCCAACAGTAAAATTTTGATTTCTATAGATTCTTCCTTTGGGGCAAAAGTACATTGTCGCAATTAAATTTTTAAAAATAGTAAATAATCAAGAGAATGAATTGCTAAAGTCATTACATTTTATCTTCGGAGATCAACAGAAATTAAAAACACAATTACTTTCTTGGCCATGAGGGAAATATGCTCCATAATGCAAGTTGTGTTTGAGGAGTGAGAAAAATGTGTTTGCAGTCATTACCATGGAATAAAGAGACTGGATCAGGAACTGGGGAAGGAAAACAACAATTCTAAAGGCCAATCATATTTTCTCTATAATTATCTTATCTGGCCTATGAATGGAAAATAATATATAGATCTAAGCAATATCAACATATTTTTCTAAAATTCCTTCCTCCTTGATTTTCAAACAAAATAAAAACAACTAAGAATTTAGAAGTGGGAAACTTGTGAATCTCTAATCCAAAGAGAGATTATCTTTTAATTATCTTTTTTTAGCCCGTCATCTTCTTGTTCAACATTATTCCATTCCTTTCCTCAAAAGGCTGATAAAAAGTAAGCAAATATTTATCAAATGGTAAAAGTCATCAATATTTAATTAATAACATCTGTATTGCTATTAACCAGAGAACATTTGGTAGAGTACATCAAAAATAAAACATGTCTAAAAGCCAAAGAGTTTTCTCAGAGAAGGGCATTCCATTGTCTTTTAAATATTGTAGATTCATGAATTCAACAAAATATTCCAATATATTCCAGTAGTCCATAATAGTAGTGTTTTCTTTCCATAAGACTGGCAATGTCAGAAGTTGTTGACTTGAGCCTTTTACAGCTTAGCATATAAACATGGCTTTATTTTTTATGCTTCATTTTTATACTTTTCTGCTGGATGATTATGACCAAGATAAAGCAAGACCTATATAACAACAAACGTAACTTTTGTATCTGACAAGGTCAATCAAATCCCCTCAGAATTTACCCTGAAACCCTGTACCGGAGTTTGTAGATCCTTTGTCAGTGTCAGCCTTGTGGATGAGTCACAGTCACTGCTTAACCAATTTGCTCTTTGGGAAAGCCTGTGAGAAAGTTTTCTCTCCATGTGACTCTCCTTAGGCACACTATACATTGTCGATCACATTCCTCTGTGGCCCCATAATCTCCTTGATCAGAAAATTTGGGACACAACTAAGTTACATGATGTTATAGTATAGGTAAATGAACGACCATTTTGTATCTGTATATTCAAAATAGTTAGGATAGATATACAGCTACATTCTTATCTTTCTGTTTCAATGAACAGAAATATTTGTTCTAATAGTGTTTGTGGACAGGATATCATGTCCGCATCTTGTATAATAAATAATCACTAAGAGAACAGCGTGCAATGTATTAATTATTGAAACTGTCCTACTAATTGGTTTTGAAACTGTCTCATTAATATTTGTTTCTCAATAAAATTATTTTAAAGAAATAAAAAATATAAGCCAATGAAGACAGAAGCCCTCTGAAACATTAAAATATGATGTATGATCCCGTGTCCATGTAACAGGAAAGATTTGAAAGAGAAATTTATGTATGGTAGCTGGGTTTAAGAAGCTTCACATCTGTAATTAAATTTTCAATTTGTAATTAAAAATTTGTAATTAAGAGGGAATATCCTTTATTAAAATATGGAAAATAAGACATGAATCTCACACATATAAAGATTGTATATTTGTAATACTCTCTAAAGCATTTTCTCTACGTGGTACAAAACAAAATAAATTTTATTTTTAAAATATAGTAAAATAATTGTATTAAAAACATGTGAAAGTGCCAGCCAAATAGCTCAGCAGATTAAAGTACCTGCAAGCAGTCTCAGAGGCTGCCATGCCAGGCCCTCCCCTGGGGCACGCCGAGATGGAGATTGAGATTTGGCATGGTGGCATGCGTCTGTGATCCCAACACATGGGAGGCTGCAAGCAGGAGGATCACTACGAGTCTGAGTCCAATCTAGTAGTGATACTCTGAACATCTTGTAGACCCTCCCCCCAAAATAGAAAAATAAATAAATAAATAACAATAAAAACATGTGAAATGCAAGTTGGCATAAATTTGTATCTCTGTGTAAGTGGATTTATGCATATTTTTGTAGTTTGGTACTTATCCCCAACATTCTAGACTCTAGTTTTTATTATTTGCCTGGTCTATTTCCAGTTCTTCTGCTATCCTGGTTATCCTTATATTTCGTAAAAATTTTCCATTATCAGTCTTTATTCCACAAATTATAGTGTTAATATTAAATCCTAATCCTAAATTTTATGCCATTTTTTTGTTTTTATTGTTGTTTTTTATTTTAATATCAGAAATTGAACTCAGGTCCTTGTGCTTGCCATGCAAAAACTTGTCACTGAGCTGTCACCTGGCCCCTAAGGTTATGTGAATAAAGGTAAAAACTTTTGATGTTTTTCAAGAAGAATGCCTTTTCCTAATGGCCTTCCACTGCTACTCTACCTGTCTGCCAAATGATTCTTTACCTTTGAGATATTGCTGATATGCATAGCTCTCTGGACATATGTACAGTGCTGCCATAACTAATTCTACTCAATTGGGCTTTCTTCTTTCAGAAGCAAAATAGACACTGTTTTCCATAGAAGAACTTGATTAGAAGTCCAGGCCATGGAGCTATAGTAAATTAGGGGATGTTTGACAGGATTTATTAGCTCCTTCTACTATGATGTTTTATCAAAGTGCTTGTATAATTTGGAAAGATATAAACTGTAGGTAAAAGCTTGTTCTTACTGGAGAGAGTTGGCTTTATGTGAAGGCATTCTGATACTATGTAAAAGGTTGCTACTCCTTAGCAATTCATGCACAACTCATACAAAGATCTCCACTCCCATTTTCTCCCTGTAAAACAGCAGCTAGGATGGTTCTCTGCCACCTGCTTGTGCTAAATACATTTACTACATTAAAATGATATTCATAATCAGAACATTACCCTCTGAATTGGCTGCACAAATGTGCTTTATTATTTTACCTCTAGAGAATGTAATTTATTCAGAAAGTGTATTCAGAAACTATATTGTCTACCTTAGAATTAATTTTCTTATACTGCACAATGAAATATCTCTAACATGGTAGCTGAAAAGACAACATGCATTTGCTTTTTCAGTCTGTGTGTTGCTGAATGTGGGTCTGGTGGCTAGGTCCTTTGCTCGGGGATTCACAAGACTAAAACAAGATGTCAGATGGGCTCTCAGCCATACAGAAACCTCATCAGAGAAGAAGCTACAGTCAAGTTTTGAAAGAGTTTTGTCCATGATTAGTTTCCCCTGAGTGGGATTTATTGCCTGTAGCATGCAAAACCATTAGCAAAACGGCGGTGCTGATTTTAATCTTAACTATTCAAGAAAAGCTTTAATTTAGACCCTCCCAGAACAATATACTTTTGGATTCAAATCAATTCATTTGGGGTCTTTATGACTACTGCTCATCAAATCAGTTTTTCCACCTAAGCTAACTTAATTACAGCAATGAAAACCAAGATAATCACAGGTCTCATCCAATGTAAGGGATTAATGTAGGTTGCTATAGATGGTATACTCAGCTATACTTCTTCACTGATACCTGTGGTGGTATCCTAGGTTTCTAGCTAGAACAACTGCACAAATTTGAAGCTGCATTGTGCTAATCATGGATCCAAGTGAATGAATATTCTTAGTGAAGATTTCACAGAAATGCTAAAAACTTTTCTTCCCTCTACATTATTTGCAATAGTACTAATAGAGACAGAACTAAGAATATAGGCAAGTTGTGAAATCTGATTTATTAGTAAATTGATTTATGAATAACAATGTTTGGTGTAGGGTTAACCAACATGCAAATTACTCTTCAACTTGCAATTTAAGTCAATGGCCATCTATTATTTTTCATATTTAAAAGTTCATTCACTAAACAATGAAAATAAATGAAGTAATCATATTTTCAGAAAGCATCTGACACATTCTTTCAAAACATACTTGAAAATGTAAGTGTTGGGAATTGGAATGTGTGAATTGTATCTTTAATTTCAATTGTATTAGAGCCAGGTGAGATGTTTCATTATTAGTTTCTTTACTTTATGTTTCTACAGAAATAGGATGTAATACTCTTTATTGAGCTACTTCCATAGAAAGCAAAAGTAATAGCACAAATGGAATTTTTCTTGCAAATGTATGAGTGAATAAAATTCTATGTAGGGCATATGAATTTTTCTGCAGTAAATTAATTTTTCATTACTTCATTATAACTTGCAACAATCTATTATCCCAGTAAATACTCTTCTGAAGGTAGAGATAGTATCATGGTTGTTTGTGATTAAAATATCAAGAAATATCTTAGTGTCTAGATCATATAAATTGATATTTATAATGAAAATCCATCATGTTAATGGAATTCTGCCACATGCAAATAAAATCCCAATTAATATAATTATAAATGAAAGTTGTAAATATTACATATAATTTGCAAATATTTATTTTCATCAATATCGATAGTTACAATTTTTTAAAAAGTTAATCTTTTAATTAATTGGTACAGTGTCTTGCGAGGCAGCTTAGGTTCATACTGACCATCCTGTCTCAGCCTCCCCAGAGTTGGAATTGCAAGTGTGCATTGCCACGCCCAGTTTCAGGACCTGCGCAGTATATGGTACCAGAGATCAAACCCAAACCCTTGCGCTGGCCAGGCAGGCACTAAGACCACTTAGCTATCTCCACAGCCCCTTCATAGTTACTATTGAAAGGCAATGCATATTCTACAGATTCATTAATTTCAATATATTAAAATATTTACATTTAAAAGGAGAGGGACATTAACTTGTATTAGCATATTGGTTTTCTAAAATTTTCTAGTATTTCAAAATACTCCATAGTCATCTTATATGTTTCCTGCTCTAACCCTAGTGTTAATTTTGGGTAGTTTTATTGAAAAATAATACTAAACACCAACATACAGCAATACTGCATTAGTATAGTTTCTAGGCTGTCTTAGCAGTCAGCAGGAAAATATACATCTGCGTATTAATTGTAAAAAGAGATGTGTAGAAGTCATTCTACATGTCTCCCTCTACATTCTTTTTTTTTGTGTGTGCAGAATCAGGGATTGAACTCAGACCCTTGTGCTTGCCCAGGAAGCACTTATTCCACTAAGCCATCTGCCCTGTACCTCTACATTCTTATTAAGCTAAAAATGAATTCATAATATGTCATCAATACCACATTAATCATTGCAGCCATTGCTTGTTAGTTACACCCTGCTATACCTTAGAAGGCCTGATTTCCATGTCCCATCTTTTATTTACTTCATTGTTACCTGCAAGATATGTGTATAAGGTTTCAAAATTGTTGACCTAGTACCTTTGTGGGGACAATAATTTATCAACTACAGCATGATGCTTATGCACAGCTAATTTGTCTAGTGTTACAGACTCCACTCATTTCCAAAATTTCTCAGATCAGCACTGCTCCCTTTCACCCTCAGTGGGATTGGCTTGGCCATCAATAATATACTTTTTCTCAAACGTTGCCTTCAAAATTGTGATTCTTCAAATTTGTGAACAATTTTTAATATTTTCATACTTTGAAATATACTGTCATAAAATTACAAACATTACAGAGTGTGATTTGTCTTTCATTCCAAAATCATGCAGAATATTTTCAGCATCTTAAGAAAAAATGCTTGTGATTCACCTTCTCAGAATCACTGATTGCTGGTTTTCTTTTCCTCAGTATGTAACATAACATAGCCAAGGAGATATGAATACTCTATCTTTTCTGTTCCTGTGTGCGTACTGTATTGCCACTATCCAAACCAACTAAGTCAAAAATTAGTATTCCATATATCAATACTTCTACAACAGCCAAGACCTTTTAAAATTTATTTTTAATTTTTTAAAATTTATTTCAATGAGAAAACAAAATAAAATAGCAATGAGCCAGTTTCAAAACAGGTTAGTAAGACAGTTACAATAATGAATGCATTGTATTTTGCTGTAGTTATTGTAGTTATTCAGAGGACAAGGTGAAGACATAATATCTTGTCTGAACAATATTAGTACAAACTTTTCTTCTTATTGAATTAAGAGGAAGCAGCTGTATATCCACCCTAACTATCTTGTGTGTGAATATATATGTGTTTTTTCACAACAAAGTGGTCTTTTATTTATATCCCCCTGTTTTGTTTTGTTTTATCAGACATTGGTGTTCCATTGTAGACTTTAAAGTACCTTTTCATGCTTGACTCCAGTCCAAAGATTGTAGATACTTGAATTCAGCAAAATAACTCAAAAATAGTACAACAGGCCATAATGATAGTGAGTTATCAGCACAACTGGCAACTGTCTGACATTTTTGACTTAAAAATTTTACAGGTCATTTACATCGTGAGCCCATAATATTAAGCTGAGCTGTAAATGGATACGGTCGACAATTTCTTTGAATAACTCCCTATGGTTGCAGAATGCTGGACTGTGTTGGATTGTGGTGTCGAGTTCAAGAACCTAAGGTAGTTGAATGTCAATGGAGTGCCCACTTTTGACAGGTGTAGACAAAGGAAGGGTTGTAGAAAGAAAAATTCAGGATGTGTGTGTATAGACAGTACAGTTGGGATAGATAACGCT